>BQNB010030856.1:6006-22437 GCA_026074375.1 Tanacetum coccineum
TTGAGCCCATTGTTGCTTCAAAGACTAAACCAACATTGCCATATCCTTCAAGGACCAACAAAGAAAAGCTTCGTAAAAAAGACGATCTTCTAGCTTCAAAATTTATAGAGATTTTTCGAAATCTCCATTTTGAGCTAAGTTTCGCGGACGCTCTCCTACACATGCCTAAATTTACACCAATGTTTAGAAAGCTCCTCAATGACAAAGATAAGATGATTGAGTTGAAATTATGCCAATGAAGCATACATTTGATTATATGGAGCAACTAAAAGATGTGTCGTGATATCCCACTCCGCTAACCACGAGGTGGGGGTTCAAACTAAGACATCTTTACTTCTAAAGATTTGGTGTGTTGTGATATCTCACCAGGAAGTGAGGTCTAGGTGAGGGTTCAAACTAAGACACCTATCCTTAGCCATATTAGGAAGAAGGTGTTGATGTGATTTCCCACTACGCTAGCAACGGGGTGGGCTTTCAAACTAAGAACACCGGTCGTTGGTTGTGATATCCTACTAGGGAGCGAGGCTTAGGTAGGTGTTCAAACTAAGCAACGCATTCCTAGCTTTAAGAACTTATGAAAATGATAAATATGTTGCAAAAAGTTAAAAAAAAAATAAATAAAATAAAATAAAATAAAATTGCAAAAAGTTCTATGGTTTAAAATCAAGTTACATGTGCCTAATAAGTTGTTGTTTTGAGTCGTGATTCATCTTGAATTACGAATATGAAAATAAGTTGATCTATGATCGAAACGTATTCAAGTTATATATCCATATTGGGAGTAAAAAGTTCACAAGTCATAAGTATGAGGGCTTAACATCTAAACTTATATCAACAATGATCTTGTTTAATTGCTTGGTTTAGATCTAGTGAAAATTCGGGGACGATGAATTTATCCGTCAGGACATCCGTAGATTATTCTATGGTCGTTTCTCATTCTATGATCCCAATGTTAATGTAAATAAAGGAAGTCAAACAGGTAATCGAGAAAAGAAAAAGAAAAACCCAAAAATATTAGGGATAGTTAGTGTACAAATAACGGCTATTGATTCTTTTATTCCCTTTGATAAACGCTTGGCTACTTTTCCAAGTTATTAGTCGAGGGGATTTGAGATTTTTGGTTTCTCGAGTGTTTACTTCATAGCATTGCGTGGGACACGCAACATCTTAGTTTGGGGGATTTTGGTATGTGCTTAATTACACATACCCTTTTACCTTTGAATAAACGAGTAAATAACCCAAAACCAGACTCAAAAGCCAAATTATGCTTGTTTTGCTAATTGTGTTGTGCAGGAACGGATATCTCACAAAAAGACGAAAACCAAGCAAAAAAAGCGATAAACGGACACGGATGGAAAAGTGTGTGATGACGAAGCCAATTCAATGTCAAGTCATCTCCGAGAAGATAAAACAAAGAACAAAATTATAACTTTGAGGGGTCAAAATGCCAAACCTAGTTATATTATTATTTAAAACCACAGGGGCTGTTTATGCCAATTGGGAAACTTCATTTATAAAAGAAAGAAAGGGGGAAAGGAAAGGAAATGATGAAAGATGTGGAGGCTTTTCTTGTACAAAATCCAAACATTTCCTTAATCATCTTCAACCTCCCTCTGTCACAGCCCAACTTGTATAAACCTTTCTCCCGCCAATACCAAAACCAGCCAGCACCCTGTTTTGCTCCCATACTTCTCCTGCAAAATCACTCAACATCCTACGAAAATCATTTCATCCACCCTACTATTTCCCCCCAGCTTTATAAAATCCATGTTGGCAATCCCTCTCCATTCCCAAAGCACTTCGATGGCTGAGATTGTCTCCAAAGAAGCTCAAAAGAAATCAAAGGCTGGGATTTGTTCTAGATTCACCTCACAAAACTAGCACACTTGGTTTTATTCTCTCCAAAGAAGCACAAGCTGCAAGATGAAGACTTCGGCTATAAATAGAGCCTTTTGTAAGCCTTTGAAAAGAGAGAATCTAGTCTTTAATTTTTAATTTAACTTAGCTTGTTTTCAGTTATTTACAGTTTTTACTTTCAGCTTGTAACACTTTCAAGTTTTAATGCAAGTTTGAGTTTTTAAAGTCACTTTATAATTCCAAGTGTTAAGATTCTTAATTGAGTTGTTTTGTGTTCAAAAGCTCTCAATACAGCTTGTTTACAAACTGTTTTAACTAAGTGAACTTAAAAAGTTAAGTAGTTAAGAGAATATCACACCAATCACTCTCAAATATACCTCAGCTTATGTTAAGGATGATAAGCCAGTTCTGGATGGGCTTATGGACTCTCACTAGCTTGTTCTATGCAAGCTAGAGCTTGTAGATTCATTGTTTGACCCCTGTTTAGAGCCAAGGGTTTTGTAAGCATCTCGCTTTTTCTTATTATTTCTTACTTTCAGCAGCAACTGCTTGTTATAAGTTAAACACAGCAAGGACAAATCACCTTTCTAAGTGCTTATTCTTAATTAAAAATTACTTATAAGTGTCTTATTTTGTTAATAGATAATCTGTTTTTAATTAATTTGACAGAAAAATGATTTTGAAAGGGTATTTTCAACTAACAGTACTAACCTTAAGTTAGTACTGCTAGTTCACTTTTGGAACAACATTAACTTAACACTACCAGTGGCAAACCCAAGTTAGTCACTTGCTAGTTCATTTTCTTGGATTTCAAAGGTACATACTAACTAACACTAGCATACTAACTCCTAGTTTTAGTACGTCAGTGATTAAACTGTTTAGTACTAGACAGAGTCCATTTAAGCTTACTCTTATTATTTCAGCTTGTTTAAGAGTTCTTTAGAATTTTTGGAGTAAGATTACTCATTTATTTTAGTGTAAACTATACTGTTTTCGAGTAGACCTTATTTTGTCTTTTTCAAAATAAGTTAAAGATAATCAGTATAGTTTTCTAGCTATTTATCATTATAGTCTATTCTGGGTAACTTATTCTTATGCTTATGTCTTATTTTGGTATTAACCTCTGGTTTTATCATATTGCTTATGTCGCCTGTTTTTTTAAACTGGTTTTGATTTAATGCGCAGCAGTACAAACCTTAGCTAACAGTAGTTCTAACCTAAGCCATAAGCAGTAAAACGAACTCTAAGTTAGTACTGGTAGTTTAATACTGGTGGTACTGTTGTGTAGTAACTGTTGTGTTTTTCTCTTGTTTTAATTTAGCTTAATGCATGCTTAATTTTGCTATTTAGATTTAGATTAGCTTATTTGTGCCTTTAGTGTAAAAGTTTTTAAAGTGTTTTGGTCATTCCTAGTTTTTTATTCTTGTTACAGCTTATTCTCTTGCTATTTTTATGTGCTTATGCTTATTATTATCAGTTTATTAGTGCTAAATCATTTCCTGTGACATTCAAACACAAAATCATACAATCGTTCCTTTTCGATTTTCATGCCCAGCCTCGTTGACATAACGACGCCGGAACACTCTATCCTGCTTCCGGTTCTTGGTCTCAGCGCGTTTTCGTCCTTGTTGTGTATTTTATACATGTTTGTATATGTTTACATATTTGAGGGGTGAGTCGCGCTGAACCAATGCATCCTGGAGCGGATAAGATGTATCCACGACTTGCGTTTATGAATTGGAGGGCCCGAAGAATGAAGAGAGATATAGCTACATACGTAAAGTAAGTGTTTGACTTGTCAAAAATGAAAGGGATCAGAGCATCAAAACGCTTCGAGTTTATTGACAACATCCTGAGAATACCATAAATGGAAGTGGGATAAGAATTCACTATGGATCTTTACAAAGTTAACCATAATGTCAAGAAGTGACAGATGCGATACGGTAATATCCCGACAGACTTACCAAAATCAGCTCATTTCCTATCAGTTCATAGAGATTTAGTACGGGAAAGTTTGGCGAGAATTGATAAATGGTAATTGGCACAAATAGATGGGGCGCTTACTTCATACTTTTGCAAACGGTAAATAGAGAGCGTTAGGACAAGATTAGTAATTTGACTGTATACTCTGCTTATCATCCTCAGACGGATGGACAAAGTGAGCATACAATTCAAACTTTGGAGGATATGTTAAGGGCGTGCGTTATAGATTTTGGTGGTGGTTGGGATGTCCACCTACCATTAGCCGAGTTTTTTTTACAACAACAGTTATCATTCGAGCATTCGGTGTGCTCCATTTGAGGCCTTGTATGGTAGGAAGTGTAGGTCGCCTGTCTTATGGGCAGAGATTGGAGAGGGCAGTTTGATTGGGCCTGAGTTAGTACTAGAGACGACAGATAAGGTGGTATTGATAAAGGAAAAGCTCAAAGTGGCGAGAGATCGTCAAAAGAGCTATGCGAATAAGAGATGTGAACCGTTAGAGTTTGAGGTGGGTGATCGGGTATTATTAAGGGTGTCGCCTTGGAAGGGCGTAATGCATTTTGGAAAGAAGGGTAAGTTAGCACCAAGATATTTGAGATCCTTGAAAGGATTGGTCTTGTAGCTTATATGTTGAGGTTACCTAAGGAGTTGAGTAAGCGTGCTGAACACCTTTCAATGAGATAAATACTGAAGAAGAAGCCTAGCAGACACAAATTTGCATGTGCCATTGGAGGAGATCAAGGTCGACAGTGTTGATAAAATATAATGTCTAAAAACATTACTAATACTTTTCACATCTTTACATTTTAATAATCACAAATATAAAAACGTTCAATGTAAAATTAAACGTTAACAAGTAATTAGTAGTAAATTTTCATTTCGAAATTTATATCACTTCAAGGTATGAATAAATAAATGCTTAATGTATTTTTTGATCAAAGGAAATTTTTATTCAACCTCACACTTTTATAAAATGTTGTAAACATTTTTATAAACATTACAAAACATTTTCTACAATTAGAAGAAATGTTTTATTCAAAATAAACATTTTGAAATTCAAATTTTCGGACCTAAAAAGGTTAGAAAGTTCCAGAAAATTCTCCCTACACAAAAGGATAAAATGGGGAGCGCCCAGTCTATAGGGCCCCCTTAAATACACGGGCGGGATACTTCGAGTTCATAGGGAACGTATTTAGAAAGCTACCAAAGCCCTAATGAATGCTAAGGTAGATGAACCTAGAATAAGTGATATACCCATGGTAAGAGGTTTTACTGATGTGTTTCCGGAAGACTTGTCGGGGCTACCACCGCAGTGACAAGTTGATTTCTGTATAGACTTAGTTACTAGAGCGATGCCGGTCGTGAAATCTCCATATCGTTTGGCACCCTCAGAAATGCAGGAATTGTCCGGGCAACTTCAAGAGTTGCAAGACAGGGGTTTCATACGACCTTGCCATTCACCGTGGGGAGCACCAGTGTTATTCATGAAGAAGAAGGATGGATCATTTTTCGATGTGTATCGAACTATTTTTAAAAAAAAAAAGGGAGCTGAACAAAATAACTGTTAAAAACCGTTATCTACTCCCTACGATCGATGACTTATTTGATCAGTTGCAAGGAGCGTGTTATTTCTCTAAGATAGATCTTCGGTCAAGATATCATCAGCTACGTGTGCATGAAGATGACATTCTAAAGACTGCATTTTGAACGAGATATGGACATTTTGAGTTTACGATTATGCCATTTGGATTGACCAATGCACCAGCAGTCTTCATGGACTTGATGAAACCAGGGTGTGCGAGCGAAACCGTTCTAGATAATTGTCAATGCACTTTCATATGATGATATTCTGATCTACTCAAAGACGAAGGATATAACAACCTAAGAATTTTCATCAAATGCAAAACCTATTTTACTATTATCACAATTGTACGGGGAAATTTTTCGCTTTATTACATTACTTATATATCTTAGTATGTCATAACTAAAGTAGACAAGCTCACGCAACCTATCTATGGCAATCTTGTCTTCATATATGTCAAGAAAACCTCATAACATGTCAAGTCAATATCATCATATTCTTTTTACAAGGTACATTATTCCTATAATGTACTATTCGCAACGTTATATCAAAACGGGCTTTAAACCGTTATCGTATACCTCTAAACCCTAAATTCCATGAAAGGTCAATATCTAAAGTGAATGTACAAGCTACTAAAGCATATATACAAGTAACATAACATCTCATTTGAAATATAAACTCCCTCCAAGTCAAGTACAAGTTTTCAAAGCACAATGTATAAGTCATTAAGCATGATATCTAAAATAGCCGTTTTACCTCCGTTTTCATTCTTCTTCATCACCACTTGTGTACAAGCTAATACACTCAATATACAATGTGTAAACCCTAATTATTCTATTCAAAAACTTGTATACATCTTTTTACACTCAAAACCCTAAACCCTAAAACCAAGCTAGTTTCTAAACCATGACTCGTTTCTTCATTTTTATCCATTGTAAACCTAAAACAATACTTAAATAAGTTATAATAACATAAATTACAACATTATCAATCATAATCCATTATCATTTCATCATTTTACTTCAATATACATAGAAAGAATCCAGAAAACCCTAATTGTACCCTAATTATAATTTTGACCCTTTTACTCCATTTTCAGACCATCTCATTCTCAAGTAAGCAACCAAGAGTCAATGTAAACCATAAAATAGTTTAAAAACCTTTGATCCATCATTCACCATCTTTGCTTCAACAATGTACGAGAATTACAAAGCTAGAAAACCCTAAAAGCCTTATATGAACCCTAATTCCAAGCTACGGCTTATTCTTTCAATTTCAACCCATTTTAACTAAAACCAACGATCAAACTTCATTGATAATAATTTATTTAAGCTCTAAGATCTGTATTCCATCATTCCTAATCAAGAGTATGCAAAATATAAACAAGAAAGTCAAGAAAACCCTGAAAAAGGGTTAATATCTAAAGTGAATGTACAAGCTACTAAAGCATATATACAAGTAATATAACATTTCATTTGAAATATAAACTCCCTCCAAGTCAAGTACAAGTTTTCAAAGCACAATGTACAAGTCATTAAGCATGACATCTAAAATAGCCGTTTTATCTCCGTTTTCATTCTAGTTTCTTCATCACCACTTGTATACAAGCTACTACACTCAATATACAATGTGTAAACCCTAATTATTCTACTCATAAGCTTTCATACATCTTTTTACACTCAAAACCCTAATTCAAAACCCTAAACCCTAAAACCGAGCTAGTTTCTAAACCATGACCCGTTTCTCGATATTTATCCATCATAAACCCAAACCAACTCTCAAATAAGTTGTAATGACTTATATTACAACATTACCAATCATATTCTATCATTATTTCATCATTTCATTTCATTCATACGCGAATTAAAACCAAGAAACCCTAAACGTACCCTAATGTGAACTATTGACCCGTTTACTCGTTTTCGCCCATTTTAAACCCGAACCACCTATCAATTCTTGTTATTAATCCTTAATACAATCCTTACAAACATTAATCCATCATTATTGATCAAATGTACACGAATTACAAGCTTGAAAACCCTAATTGAGCCCTAATGTACCCGAAACTCATAACCTTTGCATTTTGACCCATTTTGAAAGTTTTTCTTGCAATCAAGCACCTTGATGACCATGATACTTCATCCCTAAGCTGCTTACAAGCACCTCACACAAATATCTTCATCATTTATACTATAAAACTTGCACATGGTCTCTTATTTCTTCCATTTCTAGCCGTGGCATCATATGGGGTAACCAACTCATCATGGCTACTTTCTAGCTCAAACAACACATCATCTAGCTTCTCCTCATCACCCTCTAGCCCTTACACACGTCCCATATCAGATCATAAGCATACCTTGGCCTTTAAGGGTCATTTGACTATAAATAGGACCATAAACTCTTCATTTGAACTCATCCCCCACTTCCTCCTCTATAACCCATCATAGCAGCAATACTTTGCTCAACGAATCGTTATTTTAAACTTTCATTATGTTAAAACTTCATATTTTAATTTATTATAACTTATAAATATCTTTTGAAATGTTAAAATAAGCTTGCATGGCAATTTGGACATGTTTTGTAATTATAATCCATGCAAGGGGTATATATCGTAACTTTCTGAAACTTATAACTAAAGGGGCTGAATATGTCATTTTATCAAAGTTATAACTATAGGGGTCTATTATGTCACTTTTCAAAGTCCAAGGTTTACTTGGTATATCTTTCAAAGTTGAAGGACCAAAGTCGTAAAAATGCAAACCCCAAGGGTCTACTTGCAATTTTCCAAACCCTAGGGTCTAAAATGTAACATTTTGAAAAAGTATAAAATCATGTTTAAAACCTTACCAGACATAACTTTAATTAACGCTTCTCGTGCTTAACATTTCCAGATATTGATTAAAACGCTTAAAACCGATTATATCGTATCACAATACTAGGGAGCTTCATATTAAGGAGTTTCATCTTGGTATTACGTTCTGACTGAGTTGTTGGGTTTACGATTTAAAGTGCCCTAGCTCCTCAAACGTTTACTGAATGACTTCTGAATTATGATGGCCCGAACAGTGATACAATAATTCCAAACTCTTCAATCAAACTCATAACTCTTAAACCAAAGTTCTAAAGTACAATCTTCCTAAGACTTGACATATTCTACTCAGGTTGTGTGACGTGGCTATTTACTATCATTTTACTATATCAACATTCCCCGGTTAAGATTGTGATAAGGTCGTCAGCTTTCATTTCAGAATATTTATTACATCTACCTATCAGGTGAGTTCATAGCCTCGCTTTTCAATCTTTTGAATGTTTTATAAACCCGCGAGGGGGATACATGCTTGTTACAAACTCTTTTACATACTCGTTTATCTTATAACAATGTGATTACTTTTCAAAGGCTTAATGAATTCATAACCCCATATTTCAATCTTTTGAATACTTTATAAACCTGTGATACCTGATATAAACCATGAATGCAAGTGTTTTCTAAATGTATGCTACCCAGATATATTATTGCCTAAGTAGCTTCCAGTGCCATTATTTACATATCATGAATCATTAATTACTTGCATTGCGAGTGAACGCGAATATTGTGAATAGATCTATTGGGGGTGACGGCTCCCGTTTGTATACCTATGCTTGGGGTAGCCAAACGCACTATATTTGTCCCAATAGGCAAGTTACCTTTTCCACGAGGACATCTGTCCCTAACCAATATCACTATGGTGATTTCCCTGTTAATGTATCGATGTCATGAGCTTAGATGCAATAAGTAATGTTCCCATGATGATTGTCCCTGCAATACCAGTATTTACACTATAACTTGTATTCAACTATTACATTTCAAACCTATGAATTTCACTCAACCTTTGTGTTGACCCTTTTTATGCATGTTTATCTCAGGTAATTGAGCAACTTATGGCATGGAGTGGCATGGACATGAAGATGGCTAAAACTTGTTATCATTCACATTTTATGTTTCTAGATTTTGGGACATGCATTTTGTAAAAACTCTGATTATAATGAATGATAACTAAAATTTTCCAACAACGTCTCTTTTGAGTCATTTTCTATGATTATGATTGTTGTTTCCATGAAGTAATACCCCAGATTAGCTTCCGCTGCTATATTGTAAAAATGGGGGTGTTACAGATTGGTATCAGCGCCATGGTTATAGAGAACAAGGTCAAAACCTTAACTATAACCACATTTCTTTTTCAGCCATCAAAGTCCTCCGTGCCACTACATTCCGGAACAAGTATGTAAATATACATATCTATTATACTATTACATAAATAACTTATGTTATTTACAAACTAGGTTGTTAATAGAACGATGTCTTCTCCCAACCACTTTACTTCCGATATTGAGGATGCTTTTTCCTCTATGAATATTCTTAACTATACTTCGGTCTCATCAGATTATTTCCCAGTTTCATTGGGAAGCAATTCTTTTAACTCTTCGGAAAACTCTAACGATAATATGATTCCACCGGTATTCTCATCTTTCTACAATAATACTTATTTGAAGGACGTACAAGCATTTTATGCTAAGGAATTACCTATTTCATCACCAGATCCTATTACTTCACCAGCTATTTTGACTCCATCTCCGATATTACCACCATCACTACTATTTGATCCTCGATATTTCTTTGTTCCTGAAGAACTATTACCACCTAAGAAACGAATCCGTTCCCCATCTTCTTCCTCAACTACGTTATCTAATTCATCTCGGAATCAAACCCGTAATTTGGTATCACCATCTTCCTCAGTTTATACTCCTACCCCACCTCAGATATTTGAAATAGGAAAATGTTCAGATAAGATGTATCTGAAACATCATGAGGAACAAATCGAAGATATTTTGAATTACTTAGATGAACTCTCTTTTCACCGCATTGAGAAAATGGAAGAAGGACGTATCAATGGTAACGAACTAAAGATTGAACTTAAAAGAATCCGTACTCAGATTATCAAACTTCAAAAGAAGCAGTTAGGACAAAAGGATAAGATTGCCTTTGCTTACTACAGAATTTCCGATCTTGAACAAATCATTGAGAAAATCCAAGCTCGTCACCAAACGGATCAGGAAGATCTTTAGGATGTCATCTACCGGATCAAAAATCATCAAGCTATTTATAACTTTATCCTAGCCACGGGATGTGTGGTATAAATAAAAATGCTTGTCAAATCTTGACCATGTACAGTAAGAAGGCAAGTTATTTATAAAGGCAATCCCGTTTCGTATCTTATTGTTTCCAACTTATCGCTCTTTCATCATAATTCATAACCGTCAATTCATTTACTGGACCATATCGATATCCAGTTTGTCACAAGTTTGATTCATATCGAATCTCGCAAGTCCACCTAACCAAGAGCTTGTTTGATGCAGACCAAGCAGGATTTACTCAATCTTCATTGTGAAATACATTAGATATCACTCGATGTTCTGGCAAATATTACAATGATATTGCGTAGGACTCTTGATACCAGCTGTGAACCAGATGATGTTCAACAAGTGTTGAAATGGAATGTGTCCTAACAGATTATGATTAATCTCTTGCTCTAGACTCGATTAGTGCATTATGGTTTAGTACTCCTGAGGCTGGAGCAGTTTTGTCCACCTATTCAATATCAACGATTCTTGGAAATGAGATGTCAATAGATAACCGTGTGTATCTCCGGACAAATGAGACAAGTTTTCTGTTGAGAGAAAACCCGAGAGGCTGAGAAGGGTTGTGGCATTGCATCACTGGTTCCATGTTGTTCGTTTTTCAATGTCATCAATCAACTTGTGATTCTGACAGCATATGTATTGACCCAGTTATGCCTTAAGTTGTGTGGAGGGCTTCTTTCTTTAGACCCTTTATCCATACATTTCTTTTTAATTCTTCAACGCCTTCAATGCTTACCAGGACGTCATTACTAACACCTTGTTGTGATTGTTCCAGTGTTAGCTCAATCTTAGTCGGCATTATTTCCCAAAAACATCATCTCCAATCATACCTAAGGAAACCGCATAATCTAACTTTGGGATTTGTCCTTGCCTAGATCCACCGGTCTAGGTTTGGAGTAATATGAAATGATTCCTAACCTAACGCACCTTATGACTCTCAGATACGTCGTGAAATTAAGATGTTTTGGTTATAAGATCGAACCATAAAACCTTTCTTCAGCACTTGAGTCGAATAGATCATATCATAGTTATAAATAATTTTCTCCCCTTCTTTATTAGAATAATAAACACTTAGTTTTTGAAATACCTTGTGATTAAAATATGTCTTGAAAAATCTGTGGGAGAAAATATGGTCAGCATGAATGGTTTGGAACATTTTGATAATGTTTTGAATACATAAGAATGGTCGTTGTTGATGTATCCAAGAACATTAAAACTTTGTTTTTCGAAAACTCCCCCTCAAAAATAGACCAATTGAGAAATTTGTTGGCTTTTGAAAACAAAATTTGGTTGAGGGTATTATTTTTTTTTTTTTGGAGTGTTGAAAACACACAATTTTGAAAGATTATGAATTGTTACGAGAAATTCTTGCCGAAAAATTTGTTAACTTTTTGAAAAACCAGATGTTTAGGAGGACTATCTTTCTAACTAAGGTAAGCGCAATGAAACGTACACTTTACCTAATTTCTTAAGCCTAAAAACATTGATGTCATGTAAGAGCGCTCAAGACCGAGAAACGTTAATTTTCTCGTGTAAGGATAAGTTATAAACCTACCTTTTATTTTGAAGTCCGGGTTATGCACTGACATTTGCACATAAGCCATCTAGAAATTAAAATGACATGTTTTGAAACTATTTTGCAAACTCTCGCTCGTGAACTCATTTACACACCCGTGTCAAAGTTAATCGACATTTCCTAAGCACGTAAATGTTATCGTTCCCAAGAGACATGTCGAGAAGAATCTTTTTTGGAATTTACTGATTTTCCTGATTTTTGTATTTTCTTTTAGAAGTTTTTATATATTTTGTATTTAGGCTTTTTTCTCAAAAAAAGTACAGGTATGGTTTGATGTAATAAACAAGCAGTTTCATTTGTCAGAACCTCCAATTCCGCTTGAGTCAAACATCTGCATACAATCTTCTACAAATACTTCAACCGATCCTCAGGAAGGGCTTTCGTAAAACAATGTCAGCAAATTGGTATTCATTCTGACCAAAATATAATTCAATTATAACCATTTTCAACCTGTTCCTTTATGAAGATGATACCGAGTATGGATGTGCTTTTGTTCTCGAATGTTGTACGTGTGTTGCATGATTGCTATGGCTGACAGTAGAGTTGTAATACAACTGTAATTTTGTTGTGATTTGAAGCCATAAACTTGAAGCATGTAGCCTCATCCACATTACTTGAGCACACTTGTAGATAACGCCAGAGTCCCATGTTAATGTACCCTTTAGGTATTAAAGATTCTTTTAACCTCCCTTGAGGTTCTTTTGGAGTTGGTCGTAGCTTGATAACGTGCACAATAGCAATATTGCATGCCACTAAGTCCAGGTCTACTAGATGTCAAGTACATGAGTGACCCGATTTAACTATGGTAATCAGAATTGGTCTACGGGTGTCTCCACTCAAATCTTAACAAAAAATCCCCCCTTAAGAATTATGGTTTATTAGCCAAAGAGTGACAATTGTCCCAAAATTAGCCTTTTTCAGAATTTCTAAAGCGTACTTGTCTGATTGTAAAAAATACCTTTTGGGGACTGGTGGATCTGAAGTCCTAAAAAGAATTTCATCTCCCCCATTTAAGGACTTTCAATCTACTGTGGCATTTAAACTTTTCAAATCTTTTTTAATATTTTAGAGGTTTGTATGCCAAGAAAATTTAAATTCATCAAAGTAAATCGCGCAACAAGTTAGAAAATCCTCCCCGTATTTATCTTGATAAAGTTGAGGTCACTTGTCCTTTAGAAAAGCTTGGACATCAGGAAGGTTGAGTAGTTCAACTGAACCAGGCTCTTGGAGCTTGCTTTAATCCATACAAAGCTTTCCTGAGAAGGTAGACTTTTTCTGGATGATCTGGATCAACAAACCCTTCTGGCTGAGCAACATAAACCTCCTCCTTCAGTGGACCATTAAGAAATGCCGTTTTTACGTCCATCTGATAGATTGGAAAGGACTTGTGTGCTGCGTGGGCAACGAAAATCCGAACTGCTTCCAGGCGAGCAACTGGTGCAAATGATTCTTCAAAATCAACACCTCTTCTGTTGTAGCATAACCTTTAGCACAAGTCGATACGCGGGCTTATGTTGCGAATTACAGTCTGATCTTCATCCTTCTTGTTCTTCCATAACCACTTTAGCTTAATAACCATCTTGCCAGAATTGTGTGTCGTGAAGTACCCAGACTTTTATTCTGTCGAACTGATGAAGTCATCCTGCATTAGCATTCGATCCCAGCCGAAACAGCCATTGCCTCCTTAATGTTTCTTCTAGTTTCCAACAATAACTCCACCGTGAGCGCGAACATACACATTTTCAGGATCTGTGTCAAGCTGGTCGTCATGATTGAACTGTCAAGTTGATTTCCACAACTTGTTCTAATGGATGATCTGGTCCAACGGTAAACATGACTTGTGGTTAATATGAATGCACATCGGTATTATCAAATGTTGCGTGAGGAAGACTCACCAATTTCTTGTACCCGTGTACAAAAAGGATTGATAAATTCATCTTCTTGAAATGATGCATTCATGCTTATCATTATATGTTTTCCTCAACAAGACCGTGTGTTGGATTGTAATATTCTTCAAGTAAAGGACTGAAGAGAAATTCTAACCCTTGTTGTGACGAATCTGTCTTTTCTGCTGAAGGAACAACATTTTGTCTTGGGGGCACAGGGTCAGAGTTGTCATAATCTGACGCCTTTAGTCCTTGAGGAACGAGGCCTGAAGAGACATTTTCAACAGACATCTCTTGTCGTTGTGGTGTAGGTCTGACTGTTGTGAGTCAGACATCATTTCTTTGATTTCATCAACTTGATATGAAATGGACTCGGCTATCAATCTTGTTCGCTTGTTGTAAACACGATATCCCTTCGACTGAGTAGAATATCCCACCATGACACATGGATCCCCTTTTTCTTTCATCTTATCCAGATTTTCCCCATCACTAGTTATGGTAACAAAATGCCACCAAAGATGTGAAGAAAGTTTTATATAGGTTTTCCTATCATTTATATTGATATGCCGACTTTCCATGAGTGGAATAAGATGATGATACTTCTGAGTATAGCATGCGGTGCAATGCAGCAGCCCAACAATAATATGGAAGCTTAAAGCAGAAAGCATCGTTCGAACAGCCACAACAGTGAACGGTTCCGTCTTTCAACAACGTACGATTCTTTCAGGAGATCGAGATGTGGAGTTTTGATGTTCAATGCATCTTCTTTGAAATAAAGCATGGAGTGTCTTATTCAAGAATTTTGTGCCTCTTTCAGTACGGATCAGTAATAACTTGAGCTGAAGATTGCGTTGAATCATCATGATATAGTCTTTGAGAACTTCTGTGATATCATCCATGGGATCGAATAAAAAGATTCCAAGTGTATCGATGAATATCATCAACAATCACCAGAAATATACATACTTCCCAATTATCTTGCAACGCGCATTGACCCACACAATTCCATGTGAAGCAAAACAGCTTCTTTTGGAAACTTGGACAGCTATTGACTTAAATGAGCTTCTTTTTGCTTTACTCATTTCACAAGACGAACAAAGTTGATCCTTGACATATTTCAACTTAGGTAAGCCTGTCACAACATCTTTCTTTGAGAGTAAGGTGATGTAATCGAAGTTAAGATGAGAAAGTCTTCGATGCCATAACCATGCTTGAGTTGGTGAAGCTTTAGCCATGAAACAGATTGGAGTTGATGAAGTTGTTTCTTGAAGAGATATTGTGTAGAGAT
Organism: Tanacetum coccineum; assembly: GCA_026074375.1. Lineage (NCBI taxonomy): Eukaryota > Viridiplantae > Streptophyta > Magnoliopsida > Asterales > Asteraceae > Tanacetum > Tanacetum coccineum. The sequence continues at coordinate 21,354 of BQNB010030856.1, forward strand.
CAGATCCACGACTACCAGTTAGTAGATTTCCTGAAAGCAACCTCCAAATCAGCATCACAGAATTGACCAACCGAGAAAAGATTGTGATTGAGGCCTTCGACGTAATAAACCCGTTTGATCGTGACATTTCCTTGAATCAGATCTCCATAACCAAGAATTGGAGCAAATTGATCATTTCCAAAATGAACAGTACCCAGAAATTTCTCCACAAAATTACACAACAGCTTGAGATTGCCCGTCATGTGCTTTGTGCATCCAGAGTCAACAATGAATAGGATGAGTTGTACAATCTGCAAGAGAATTAGAGGACGATGGAACATTGGACAAATTGGATCCTAAGGAATTTGATATCTTCAAGACATTAGTAATCCTAGAGACAATGTCTATAGTGGGACTAATACTTGTTGATACATCCTCTTTCCTGATTTTAGGCATCCATATCTTTTTGGTCCTAAGAGGCTTTTGTGTCCATTTATATCCTGATGGACATCTCTTAGCTATCCACCATTTCCATTCCTGATTTGTATTCTCATACAACTCCTTATAGTAACTCTTGGATTTCTGAATAGTGGTATCTGATGCAACTATTTTCTTATGGGGTGTTGCAACAGATTTGTTTGTTTTTCTCTTGGGTTTACTAGCACTAATAGGCACTACATTAGGCTTCTTAGTTCTAGCGTTCACGTCATTCAAGTATCTAGAAACACAAGCATCATGATTAGAATTAAACACACATTTTCCACATTTAGCACAAACAGCATTCACATTCGAAGTTCTAGAATTTGAACTGTCATTACACGTAGTTACAGACTTTGTTTTCTTAGAAATACTAGAAATCCTATGATGGTCTTCTACTTCCTTCTTTTTAAACTTCACTTGACTATTGTTTGGCACGACCTTATCTTTAACTTGATAGCACTTAAGCTGTGGTCTGCTAACACTAGTAGTGTGATTTACTCCTGAAGATTTAGACACGTGAGGATTAGTATTCCTAGAAGCATGAGGCAACTGCGGTTCTCTGTTTTGTGTTGTGGTAGTGGCAATTCTATACATTCCTGGTTTAAGCACATTCGAGTGTATTTCC
>BQNB010030856.1:24125-35942 GCA_026074375.1 Tanacetum coccineum
AAGCAAAACCCGAGCCCGGGTCCTAGTTAAATATCTCGCGCGTACCTTAAACGTGACGGGGTATATAAGCTTTTTCTTCTTTAGAAAAAGCAAGTTGTTCAAATAATAAATATTTTCCTTATCCTAAACTCTCCCATATCTCTATCTCTCTTCTTTCTCTCTCTACAAAACAACTCACATCTCTTTCTCTTTTCTAGTTCGATTCGTGATTATTATATATGTTATGAAGTGTTAACGGGATCCTACAATAGTATATTTTAGATGTTAATGGTGTATAATTTATAATATGATTTCCATGTTAAAATATAGTTTTAGATGATTAGATTGATCATAACATTTGAGACGTACCTCTTAAAAACGTAATTACGTTAAAGACTAAATAACTAGACTACGATTTTGAACTAGTTTTGAAGGGCATAAAATGGACAAGGGCGAAAAGTGTAACTTTGAGATCTTATAATATTTATTTGTAAATAACTTTGTAAACCAAGGATCAAATATGTAAACTTTGCATTAAAAAAACTCATGAAGATAAGATGACGTGAATTGTTATCAAGTTTTATAAAACAAAAACGCATATTGCGTCTTCTTCATCCAGTTTTAACACTCTCTATTTGTTTCCTTTTACTTGTATAGTTTTTATTTAGTTTTTGAAAGATTTCAAGCAGGTTCAACTCTTTTATAGTGGTAGACATTCAAATAACTTAGACTTATAAGATTTGTCGCATAGAAATAAGCAATTTCTTTTGAGTCTCGATTGGTTACCGCTCATAATTTAGAGCTAGTTAATAATAATTTATGAAGATGGCTCTATTGACACATTATGTAAGGATTATAAAAAAAATCACGTACATGTAACAACATATGAAGTTTAAGTTCTGAAAACATTTGTATTAGCATCATAAAACAAAACCGTAAAAACATAAGAGTTGTCTCCAACTCTTATTTTCCTACTTTCATTTGGTTTAACATAGTACTGGTATGATACATAATTGGTTTGTCAAATATAGAAAGAAGAGCGTACACGATAACCTTTTCATCTAGTTTAAGTATATCCATTTCGTCTAAATCATGTAACTACACTTAGCACTCGAACATGTTGTTTAATACCCAACTTTGCATATATGATTTTATGGTAATGTAACCTTAACATAAGGATGACTAAATATTAGTAGTGATTAGCATACGGTATCGAAATGCTAGATAAAAGTTTACCTCTAAGTGACCCGACGACAAAATGAGATCGAAATCGAAAACGTAATCACAAGATTCAACGAGACCCGATCCAATCCGAAATCAACCACGAACATGGACAGATCGATTTAAACCAACCCAAACAAACTCCAATGTTCGAACAACACCGACGTAAACCGTACACACAATCAGATTTTCTTTGGTAAACTCTCAAAATTATAGTTTTATTGTGTGGAGACTGTGTTTCATATATATGAATGAATGTGCAACAAACCCTTCGTAATATATGCATGACTTGGAGCGTAGGAAACGTTTTATCGGAGGAATGATTTTTATGTTCGCCAATCAGTAGTAAGTTTGACATTGTTTTAAATGATAGCAAAATCTTCTTTATTTGTTAGAAATTTATTTGAAAATGGTAGAGATAGACATTTGTTTAAAATGATGTATATATGATTCATAAATATGTATATGGTATCACTTTTCATAATAAACTCTTGGCAAGAAAGAAAATACTTAATGCTTTTAATCATGAAAGAACAATATCATTTCAAACAACAAAAAAGAACACATCCTAGCATTTATTTTTCATCAAATAAAAAAAAATTAAAAAAACTCCACTTTCCATTTCTTTTTTAAAAATAAAATCTTACAAACTGTAAATCGTCAAATGACAAAAAATACACCATCGCGACGAGAATTAAATCATCTTTCTATAGAGGGGCACTTTTATATACTATCGACGAATTTTTTTTCGAATTTTTTTCCAGTCACATCTGAAAAATTACATGTCATTTGTAGCACAATCACATGTTTTTTTTTTTGAACGGCAAATTTTATTAACTAGCAAGATGCTAAAGAAAACATTACAAAGAGATCAAATGAGGATTTTTCATCCAATTCTCCCAAGAAACACTCCGATTACATCTACTAGAACACCAATTAAAAGAGTGCGACACTATATCATCAAAGATCACTAAACGTCTCGGAGGAGCCGCATCAAAAATAGAACGATTCATAAACACCCAAAGATGCCACCAAGCGACATAAAAGACTCCTTCCAAAAGTAACTTAAGGCTAGACGAAAACGCTAATTGCAGGATAACAGCGTACCAATCTAAGAAAGACGCTAAGTCATACCAATCCAATTCCCACCAACGGCAAATCCTACGAAAAACAATCTGAGCATTATCACATCGGAACAAGACATGATGAATATCCTCCACAGTCGAATCACACAGCGGGCATAAAGCAGAGTCCAAAATAACGCCACTCTACGAATAAGATTAGATCTAGTGGAAGACAATCAGCGACACGCCAAGCAAAAACTTTATTGATGGGATATATTTCACCCTCTCGTGGCATCAGGCTGAGAAGGAAGAGAAAAGAAACAAAATTATCAAGGTATTACGAACTTTTAACCCGAAGTACCAATCACCAGTCAAGTCACAAATCCATTCTATCCTTAGAGGACGAAGAGAAACAAACCCTGACAAAGAATTCAAGTTCAGACCATGATGTGCTTCAGCTCCCATCACGCACATCCTTCGAAAAGATATACATCAGTCGAAGAAGCTCCCAACTTAGCAGCAACCGTAGCCTCTTTATCCGTCTCTAAAGCAACACCAAGCGACTGAAACCTTGTCCCGGAGAGGTTTGATTAGACATTTCCATATCATACCAGAAAACGAGTTACTATGACCATCCCCTACACGCTTCTTACAATGCGTAAAAAAATCAAACCCTTTTGATTTTAGCAGATGCACTTCACGTAAAATAGAACACCAAATCGAAAGCTGATTAACCGAATGGAAATCGAACGAAGATCCATATAACGCTTGAATAACACGAAACCAAAGAGAACCATCTTGAGAAATAAAACGCCACACCCATTTTAGTAAAAGAGCGCGATTTAACGCATGAAAACTTGAAACACCAAGGCCTCCATTTTTCTTAGACGCTAAGACTTTATCCCAAGCAGCCCACGTAATCTTTCTATCCGAAATATCTGCTCCATTGAAAAACTTACTACGAATCGCTTCCATTTCTTTCAAAACTCCTTTAGGAACTTTATAAATTGACATATTATATAAAGGAGAAGCACTAAGAACCGATTTCAGAAGCGTCAATCTACCTCTAATAGAAAGAGTTTTAACCTTCCAATTAGATAACCGAGACCGTAACTTGTGAACCGTATCGACCCAGGCCGTCTTCCGAGGTATACAATCACAAACCTTCACTCTTAGATATCGAAAAGGTTTTTGCATCACAACACACCCAATCATTGATGCTGCCTGCGTTACAAGATTTCGAGGAACACCAACTCCCAAAACTTGACTCTTAAGAATATTAATTTTCAATCCCGACACGAGGAAAAAACATTTAAGAATTTTAACCAATGATCTTCAGATAGAATCCGACATTCCCCTATAAACATAGCGTCATCAGCATAAAAGAGGTGAGAAATAGACACCGGCCCTTGTAATTGAATACCTTTAAACAAACCATCATTAGAAACTCAAGAAAATGAGATATGTAAAGATTCCATAATGAGGATAAAAAGATATGAAGACAAAGGGTCTCCTTGTTTTAACCCACAAAAAAACGGGAACTCAGAAATTGGGCTCCCATTAACCAATATCGAAGCCATTGCATAACTAAATGTGCCTCGAATCCACCTACACCAGTTAGGACCGAACCCGAATGCTTGTAGAACATCTAATAAATAATCCTAACGAACTAAGTCATACGCCTTAGCAAAGTCGAATTTAAAGAACATAACTTGCTTCTTTTTCTTTTTGTACCAAGTAAGTAACTCATTTAAAATGAATGGCCCATCTAGAATTTGTCGATTAGCAACAAAAGCGGATTGGGTATCGGAGACAAGATCCGAGATGACCGTAGCCAAGCGAATGGCAAGCGCTTCGTTACAAAACTTATAAACGCAGCCAATCACGCTTTACGGTCTAAATATCTAAGTTAACAAATTAGCATTCGTAATTTAGGGATCAAAGTCTATGAAAAGGGACGAGTTACCCTTTGGAAAAGAACCATTTCAAAAAATTATCTCGCAAGCTAGCACAAAATTCGGGCCCAACAAACACTCTAATATTTTCTTAGAAAAATTTCAAAGATATATCCGTCAGGACCTGGAGACTTATTTCACCACAATTCTAACAAACCAACGAAATTTTGTCTCCGAGACACCACTCGTCTCATATCTACAAACTGCTCAAAAGACAACTGATAGTGAAGAGATATTTAATTTTAACCGACCTTGAACAGGTTGTTTGAAACGAGCTGCAAAATGATTTTTGAACGCGTCCTTAACCACGCCCGGTTCAGTACTCCAATTACCATCAACAAAGACTCCGCGATCGATAATTGATGAGCGTTCTTCTTAATAATTCTTTGAAGAATTTAAATTTTCACCCTCTTATTTGCCATTAATTTTAGATTTCTGAAGGAATCCTAGTTTCATTTAATTAATGCTTGAAGTAGAGCATCAGTTCCATACGTATGAGTAAAACACATCAGAAAACATCCGTGATCAAATCCTTATCAATATCACTCAACTCCTTTATGATGGAGCTCCTAACACCAGACTGTTGCAATTCTTGTCCTTAACCCAGCGCCGAATTATTATCTTCAAGTCTTGTAGTTTTTTCTTAAATCTAAATCACCCGTTAGAATCTGTGTGAGATAAAGATAGCCAAGCTTGTTCCACATTATCACAACTTCCAATCTAACCCCCAGAATAATAAAAAGGAATAAATTAGAGTGGACCAAAATCACGATAGGACGTCACGAGAGAATAGGCGATGATCGCTTTAAAATGCCGCTACAGAAGAAACGCTGTAACTCTAATCCGAAGGTCTTCAGCAGACGCGACTCACTACCCTTCTTGACAACGTCGGAGAAAACGATCCCTAATTTACTCATTTTAGTAGGCCGAATGGATTGAGACCACGTACAAAAGATACCCTTCCACATTTGACATCCAAGACCGAAGATGTACTGGAAACGTGAGCCACAATTCTCTATGCACTGCTCATTGATCTTGAAACGAACAGCCCTCTTTTCACTCATTTGATCAGCACTCTCACTCTACAAATCACCATAACGACTATCTTCCATTCCATCCCGAGCCGCATAACAGCTGTCCTAAAATATACTCCATACGCAAAAATCTTTTATGTGATGGCTCGGCTCTGAGGCTCGCATAATATACAACCACAATAAGGACACACTCTGGCTGCTTTACATCGGAATACACTAGTAACCATACAATCTAGGCAAGTGAAGTGTCATCTCAAACCGTTAGCATAATTTTCTTGAACCGTCGACTCCCAATCACATAGACATAACACACAGAACGTCGCGCACACCCGAACACGCACTGTCGACCATCACCAATCTCGATACTCCTGAATTTGCCATCTACCTCCAGTATGAAGTTACCCACATCCATATGAGTATTATGATCCTCTCTTCGTTCTTGTAACGCTAAAACAAATTAACGTTCTATTGGTTTCCATATTTTAATCTCTTACCTACTCCTTTGCTTTTATGTGAAGGCTGCTGAGGAGCATAAATAACCACAATAAGGACCTTGGAGTTACATGGAATCCAAGTCCCATAAATAGCAATGAAGTTATCCAAAACCGTAGCATAATCTTTCTTGAAAACCGTCGCCTCCCAAACACATAGAATACCACACGAATTTCCAACCGAATCAGTAGACACAAATTGATAATTTGAATTACCCCGCATGAATTTAACATCCATATGAGTAATTTGATCCATCTTCGTCTCTTGTAACGCTAAAAAAATAACGTTATGTTTAATATTTAACTCCTTTACCTACTCCTTTTTCGTCTTGTGGACAAAACCTTGCATATTTAAAGAGAGAATATTCATGTAACACCCCCAAAATGGGTCGCAACGGAAATGATGTTCCGGGAGCGTTACTTCATAATACCATTGCACCAGTTATGAGAGAACGACCTCTAAGTGTCATTTGAAAAGTAATCTTGTATTATTTGGACTCCAATGCACATCAAGTAAGCCAAGCATCTAATTTACCTGAGAAAAATATGCTTAAAAACGTCAACATAAAGTTGGTGAGTTCATAGATTTATTTAAGTATAAATGTTGCACCAAAGAGTTGCAAAATGCGTATGACTATTTCAACCTTTATAAAAGTCCTAAAATTATATGTGTGAAAGTTGGACCACAATTGTTCAAAGTAAGCATGATAATTAAATCTATCACGAGATGTTCCAAGTATTTATTGCCCAAATAGTGATTACGATTACTCTAGGTTCATGAAACCAATGCACTATGTACCCATCGTAGGTGTCCCCTCTAAGAATACCCGAGCAGTAATGAAAACCATATGTACCCATCACAGGTGTCCCCTCCAAGAACACCCGGGCATAAATGAATATGTACCCCTCACAGGTGTCCCCTCCAAGGACCACCGGGCAGTAATGAATATGTACCCCTTACAGGTGTCCCCTCTAAGGACCACCGGGCAGTAATGAATATGTACCCCTCACAGGTGTCCCCTCCAAGGACCACCGGGCAGTAATGAATATATACCCCTCACAGGTATCCCATCCAAGGACCACCGGGCAGTAATGAATATATACCCCTCGGGCATTTACTTATAGTTATCAGTTCAATTCGCTTAAGCTAATCCGTAATCATTTTAAAAGTAAAGTATGTATTTGTGACCAAATATGAAGTCAAATAATGTATCCCATAGCGAGCTATGTAAATGAGTATGTAAACCAATTTGTAAACGATAATGTAACAAGCATAAGTCAATCATGTGAATAAATTTGCAAACAAGTATGTTCTCACCCTAAAAATATATGTAAAACCAGTAAATCATGGGGCTATAAACTCACCTCAAGTAATGGTAATGTAGAAGCAAAGTAGTGGCACGAAAACGATGCAAACGGCTTTATCAGCAATCTATGAATAAATAATACATATTCACTAATAAAAAAAAAATATATAAATACTTGGCGAAACGTTGGCGTTTACTATTTGAGTTAAGCGTATATTTTTCTAAGTCTTAACATGAAGCGACTTAGAGTTTTACAACCGATTTACGGGTTCGTTCGTTGACGACGTTAAAAAGCAAAATTATATTTGAAAACTCCGCTAGGTATTCTACCATTTTCGTTAAATGAGTTTCGTCTAAAAACTTTGTTTAAGTAGTTAAAAATGAAGCTAAACTCATGTGGGTCGCAAGGCAGATTTGTACTTAGAAAATAAATCTGGACTTTTAATTTCAGCATGCGCTGATGACAAGGGGTGGTTTTTGGCCTTAGCTTACGGCCTCGATAACTAACCTTAGGGCGAAGCAAGGACACATTTGTAAACTAGGCCGGGTTTACTATGATTCACTTTTTATAAGCTTAGTAAGTCGACATCGTTATCATGATAAAAAATGAGGCCCAAACAAGGGGTGTCGCGACCCATTGTTAACAGACTTAACTGTTGAACACGACAACAATATTAACTTAAGGCTCTGTTTTCGAGTTCGTTACCCAATGTTATGACAACTAAAAATACCATTGTAAACTATGTCAAGTCTACTACTACTCCTATTAATTTAGTTTTTAGTTTTGATGTGGTTAAGCGAGTTAAAAACGAATGCAAAGGTGAGGGTGTAACGACTGGTTTGCAGTGATGGGTTTAAACGGTCAACTTTCCCTAAGTTTTTAGAAAACCATAACTTGCTCGTTCCTTGACCATATATGATGATTTAAATTTCTAATTAATCCTCACTAGGCCAACTATAAGTAGCAATCAAATTCTGGATTTGTGTGTCATGTTTACTAGTCGCACTTTACCCCCAAAGTCGCCCCTTTACCGCATATTAAAAGAAAAGAGGTGAGTCAAACCTGTGATTTTCCAAATCAACTTTTATACACAAAACACAACTTAGACAAGGAAAGGGCTTAATCTAGGGCACTCTAATAACATGTTTTAATTACTTATCCGGGGTGATAACACCCAAAGCAATTTGTATTGCTCCTATTTTACTCGAACATCAGAAGAGTGCAAGATTTTTCATACCATTTTAAGTTGCTGTAACTTCTTTGATTCCTAATCATTCTCGGCAATTCAGATTGCAAAACAAACTTCTCCAGGTCCACTATAACTATAAACTAAATTCTGGGCTTTGGGTTTACGTTTACTTACTGTACCTATTTCCTAAAATTTCCCATTGTCACGAGTTGATATTAATAAGCTGTAAACAGGTGATCACCCGGACCGACTATTATGCGTATGACTCAACCCTTAGCCTAACTAGGGCTTATTCTAGGCTATATTACAGCATGAATCAAGCATTTAACCCCAATGGTCATGCCGAAATTTAGGGTTCGGGTCACATTATATTCAATTATCAGGAAGAACATTAGTTTTCAAATAGTGGATTCATGATAACTTTTATACATAGGTTTTCAAGCACACATCTATGATGTAATAATTGTATATATAAAAGATTATTAGCAAAGAAAGATAGCTCACAAGGCTCAAGGACCATCATATAGGAGGCTTGACTCAACAAATGACTAAACTCTTTACCCCTCGCGAAAACAACTCGACACCCAAACCAATATTAACCGCGACTGTTGTCCACAAATAATGAGCGTTGCCTGCTTTCCTAACATTGTCGTCTAACATGAACGAAGACCAAGGAACCTAGTTAGGGTTTCTTGGGGTTTAGGGTTTTGTAGAAAGATGATGGTGCAGTCTTGTGGGTTGTATGTATGTCGAACAGTTAGGAGTAGGGGAACAAGGGAAAACTAAAGATGAGGCGAGTATGAGGCTACTGAATTTTGTTGCTTATGTGTTTTCAAAGTCTTCTTATAATACTAAAGAGTTCAGGCATAGTGACATCCTCTTGAAGTCACATTTTATTGTTAACCCACATAAGGCAAGGATTTTTGGGGCTTCACTCGGTCAATGTACAGTGAATTAAAGAGGGTTACTGTTAGATGCGTGGGATTAAAACCAAGAAGGCAGTAGGCTAGGTAAATCACGGGATTGTGTGGTTTTTTAGAAAAGGGTTATGGGCTTTTATACATTAGGTAATAGGTTATTCTAGGATGGGATTTTGTTTTTAAATCTAGCCGAGTATGTGCTAGTTTTTAGAATTCATATGAATTATTATCTAGTTGCCATTTAATCTTTTAAAGTATAGAAGTTGGGGTTTTTGATGTGGTTCACTTATTATGCCAGAAACAAGAAAATAATAGTAAAATAAAACGTAGGTTTAGGGCTAGGAGAGATGTTGATGTATGTTTCTTGCTTTGTGAATAAATGAATGAGTATACTTGTTGCTCTTATATGGTTGATCCTTGGGAAAGCATGCAAGTATAAGTTTAATCCTAGGAGACAAAATTAGAATGACAACTCTAAAAGTATGGTGTTAAAGATTAAACAACTAGCTAGCTTTTGTTTAGGAGACATGATTGATGTGAGTTTTCATCCATTCTGGTCTCCCTTAGTGTCTTGACATGAGTTAGGAGGGTGAGGAAGACAAAAGCAACATGTAAATCCAATGGTTTATAGTTTAGGTTTTACTTGATGGTTCAAGGATAAAATTGTTTATGCAAAAGTAAGCACTAGTGGGTAGTTTAAGATTTATTTCTTGCTCATGCTCAAGGGTGGACAGTTTGCCATGATGAAGTAGGTAGGAATGTATAAAATTTTATGTATTTAAAATAATTGGTTGAATATTTATTGACGTAAAGGACGCGAAAATGTGAATTGTTACAGTCTCCCTGTGTTAAAGGAATTGCGTCCCGCAATTCAGTTCGAGTTGTCTTTCGGAATAGTGTTGATAAAGAGGTGTAGATACTTGTCTTGATCCTCCTAATATGTGCTAAGTAGATTTGTCATCTTAATGCTTTTAACTCCATGTTTATACCAGGCGACCCTTAGGATTTGGTGTGAGATGATGTCGGCTCTATGTAGTAAGACGGTGTAAAGGTCTATCTAATGATTATGATTATTAACACAGTTTCTCGTGACCGACACGTTTTATGAATACGCACACAAAACTTTGCTCCTTAAGAGCATAAGTAGGAAATTGATTTTGACAGAAGTTTTGAGGTGACTACTTCTCAGCATGGCATGGTACTTACTTGAATTATACATAGGTGATCAAGCTATGTATATTTGGGGTCTAACGATGCGATGCTCATTTTTGTCAAAATAGTGTTATGTATAAAGAAATGTCAAAGTGATTTACCATGTGAGAAAATTATTTACCAGGTGAGAAACCAAGATAGTTTGCAAGGGGACAACAAAATGACTTGCGAGATGACTAAACGATGGTTTACAAGACAATAGTTAAATATTTCAAGATAGTAAAATAATTTGTTAACTATAGTAAAATGGTTTATCATTTGATAGTGAAATGCTTCATAAAGTCATAATATTTTAACAAGAGGCTTGCGTGAATAAGTAGAGAGTTGAAATAAGTTTGACGAAATTTTTACAACACAATAATTTGATAGATAGTTGGGTTCATTATTTCTTCCTACGAAAGGACTACTTGGTTTTCTTGATACTACAACTTCCAATACACGTTAATACATAATTCCTAGAACAATGTATCTATGAGTGACGTCCGAGCTGACTGATCACTAACTCTTGGAGCTTCCTGAAGTTCTCTTGGTCTTGTCGCTGGGATTTCTGAACTGAAGCCAACTGTCGCTCCAACTTCATGCGAGCCCTTTTCTCTTGTCTGTGAGTGATTGTGTCGGTAGCCTCCATGGTCTTAATCTTACCGCGTAGGGAAGCATTCTCTTCTTCGACCACATGCATTCTGAATCTTAAGGCACTCATCTCCTCATTGATAGGCACCCCTTGCAAGTGCCCATGGATGCCTCGAATAGCCTCCCCGTGTTGGGCTAGTGTCCTCACCACGGTCGCTACAGGGAAAACATCAACGGGTGCAGGGTGAACAATATACACTCTGATATCGATAGGATCTCCAAGATTCCTTTCAGTAGAGACGGGAAGAGTGGGTGCATCCATAACCTGCACCAGCAAAAGTTTATATAAATCGTCTTTATATGAAACCATGCAAGATGCGTGCAGTAGGGATGAATGACGTGATGCAAGGTGATGTATGAAAAAGGAATATGCACTCATTGCATGAATGAATTGTGACATGAGGAAATGAAATGCCTCGTGGCATATATGAATGATGGTATCCTATAAGGTAAATTAATGTTTGCAATGTTTGGAATCTACGAGCTTATAGTACTACCTTGCCTTGAGAAATGTTCTAGTATTTATATAAATACTCTCATATAATTAAATGTGAGATATACGTAAGGAAATGTAAATATATATGTCTTTCTCTATCTCTCTCTCTATATATATATATATATATATATATATATATATATATGTCATGTAAGCACATATATATCCTATGTAAGCACTTAGTCCAACTAATGCTAAAATGGTGCATGTTATGTAAGCATGTATATCAGATGCAAACCAGTAATATATGTATGTCCCTTAAAAAAATTTTGTATGGTGCAATGTTTTAAAACGGTTATAGTCTAGGTAAAATATGCA
>BQNB010030857.1:0-49630 GCA_026074375.1 Tanacetum coccineum
AAAAATAAAAATTAATGGCCCGTAACAATACGCGAAAAATTAACGCCCCGCAGCAACGCGCGGGTAATTTTGCTTGTTTCCCAAAAGAACCATAGGCTATTTGAATAAGTTCACCAAAACATCTTATTAAGCTTACTAGCTTTGTGAAAATACGAGAAACAAATAAGTTCCACAAATATGCTTATCCAAACACCCCTTTAGAAGTACACAACGATATTACAATTGACCAATAACGAGTTGGAATTTAACCCGCGCGTTGTGGCGGGGGGCGAATAAAAGAAATTTTAGGGGCCTTATTTATTTATTTTTTTTAAATTTATGTAAAAAAGTCGTAAACAATTAAAAGTTGAAGGTCCGTTTTGTAATTTTTTTTTTACTTTGGGCTAAAATTTTGGGCCGGCACTGTAGCACTGTAGCAGCTACAGTGCCACTGACCATTTATGAATTGTATATAAGAGTAATTATTATTAACTACCTGCAGTTAGGCCAAACCCTGGTGTAAAACAAAACATCGAATATTAGGTTTTATTGGCAACAATGATGCAGATTGATAAGAAGCTGTGGCCAAAAGGGTGTTCTTTATCGGGTTAATAGGGTTGTTGGCTAACTTTTGATGGCATGGAGTTGGTATTTGCTACCGGGTTTTATTGGCAGTCGGAATTACTTTGTATGGGAATATATGTACTTGAAACTTTTAAAGGCCTTTTTCATATGTCAAAGTCAAATGGTTCAGCGATTTATCAATCAAAGTCGGAGAGCGGCAATCAATAATCCGAATTGATGCAGACACTGATGTTTTGACGACATATACTACTACAAGATCAATATGACACAAAACGTTCAAGAGACTATTCAAAGCATCATAACTTGATCAAGAGATGTTGTATTGTTACCTACCCGTACACAACCACATCATAAACATAAACATATAAATTAAGGAGCTCATTTATATATTCATATAATAGAAAAATTCCAAAAGAAAGACATACTGTAGTTCACTGAAAACTGTTTACAACAAGTTGACATAAACGAAACTAATTAGTTGCAGACTTGTTGAAAGGTGGAAAAGTTATCAACGACTGAAGCAGCAGGTTCCTCCTCCTCCCCATCTAAACTAGTTGTGCCATACATGCTAAAAATAAAATCAACAAATTCAGCATCATCATCATCAAATTCCTTAGGATGAAAAGAATTATCATGCTCTTGCGCGAAGTATAACATCATCTCTTCATCAGTAATACTTTCTTCCTTGAACGGTGGTTCGACTTCAGCAAAGATACAATCTGAGGGACTAATAACGTATGTGAAATAAATGGGTAAACATACAGAATAACAACTCATATATACAAGCCGAAATCGTCGCGTCCAAAAACCATGCATGAAGTTGGTCAAGTTATAATTGACGTATATGTACTTGCGATGCATGCAAGAGAGAATATCTAAGCTACTGGAATTGTAGGAGCACTCTCAAATAAAATCAACTATCTAGAAGCTCTCAAATAAAATCAACTATCTAGAAGCACATTTAATGAGCAAATAGCCAACTTGCAAAAAGAATATTTGCTGCGTAGGATGGTCATATAAGGATAACGAATATATTCGCCTGATTCTTATTTGATTCGAATAAGAGATTCATTCACCGTCTATAAATAGGAGGCCGGTAAGTTGTCAGGGCCTATCTTCTATAACAAACACTTCATATAGTTATGGTTTCATCATCTGACTTGATCGTCGGAGCTTAATCCTGGGGTAAAACCCCGGGATAAGTTCTAACGTGGTTTTTTCTTTCTTGAGTGATACAGGTTACCAGGTTCATTTATACGGCATCACGGACCCCACATACGGACCTGCTAATTTTGGTATCATCATTTGGCGCCATCCGTGAGACCGATATAATTCCTATTGAACTCTTGAGCTAATCTCATATGGCAGAAGAAACCCTGTTTACCGCACCGGTAGAAATCTTGGAGGAAGGACCTAGTAAGCCCGACCCCAAGGAACCGCCGGTGTGGATGAACGCCTTCCATACCACTAACAAAAATCACACACCCAACCATACTTCCGAAAACACGTTAGAAAATGATTCTGGAGACCCAGTCATGCAGTTTGTGGTCCAGAACTTCGACCAAATTAATGCTATGTACACAACATTTTCCACAAAAAGGAAAGAACTTCATCCACCTCAATACCCACCAACGATGACCATCCTACTATTGAAACGTGGCAGTCAGACCTTGAAGGTTTAACCGAAGGAGCAGCCCAGGAGATGCCGGAAGATGTTACGCTGCCCAATAAGCTAACTAAGAAAAATACGACAACGTCCGAAAACCCGGATGGGCTCCCTAAACAGAAGCATAGGCTAAACACCGCTTTTTACAATGAACCGTTCATGTTTAAAGAAACATAATGGAGCGTACACAATTTGGTGGCTTCACCTTTTACGGCACGAATCAGGGACTATGACATGCCGGGTGGGCTGAAGGTACCGGCAAACTTGAAGACTTACGACGATACAACAGACCCGGATGATCATCTAACAATATTAATGGGAACTATGGACGTACATAAGCTTTCGGAACCGGTGTGGTGTCGTTTCTTTCACATCACCTTGAGCAAGGCAGTGAGGTTCTGGTACGATAACTTAACACCAGGATGCATAAATAGTTTCCACGAGCTAAGGGATAAATTTTGATCAAATTTCTTACAACAAAGACGATTTCAAAAAACTCAGGCAGAAATCCTAGGTATTCGACAACGTTCTGACGAATCACTTAGGGAATACCTGCAAAGGTTCAGAAAAGAAACGTTGCACATGACCGATCGCTCAGACGGAATGATGACCGGAGCATTCATCAGTGGGTTGCGACCTGGGAGGTTCTTCAAAGACCTTATAGCACGACCACCAGCGTCCATGGAAGACTTGTTTATGCAAGCGCACAACTTCATAAGAGCCGATGAAGCAAATGCGGAAAACCGACTAAGGGACTCAAGAGGGGTAACTACAGATGGTAGGTCCGGCCAGAACTACAGAGATACCTCAAGAAGACACAAGGACAAATATGTCCCTCGCTCCAACACAAGACCTAATGAACGTCCAAACACTCACAAACCCTCTTTCACACCTCTGATCAAGTCTCCAGCAGAGATATACGCCACCTCCGAGGGGAAGGCCATTCTTCGACCTCCAGCACGGATGTTCGCACCAGCCCATCGAAGAGATCGCACAAGATATTCCGAGTTCCACAACGATCATGGTCATGACACCAACGACTGCATTGACCTGCGAAAATAAATTGAGGCATGCATAAAAAATGGTCGTTTAAGCCATCTTGCGAAGGGAGCAAAGACGCAGAACAACAACCAAAATCCAAATTCCTCAGGAGCCTCAAAAAGAGGAAAGAATCAGATTGATTGGAAGCAAAAAGTAGCCGAGCCCAAAGAAGCAAACAAAATATTGATGACGAAAATGCAGTGGTCGCAAGCATGTCAGCAAACAGAAGCGTTGGCGACACTCATTGACATCGCGTTCTTGAGTAAGGACCCAATCCCAGAGCATTACAACGGTGAGGACCCCTTTGTCATCAAAGCATACATTGGGGGATGCGTCGTACATCGTGTCTACGTAGGCAGCGGGAGTTCAGCAGAGATAATGTACGAACATTGCTTCCAGCAGCTAACCGACGAGACAAAAGCATCAATTCGACCCCTCACATCACCTCTAATTGGTTTTGCAGGGCAGGTGTTATGGCCACATGGAATTATAACCATCCCCTTCACCCTGTTCGATTATGAGGGGAAGGGCAACAAAACCATCACCACAGATTTCATGGTTGTTCGGGCCCCGTCACCCTACAATATTATACTAGGACGACCTGGAATGAAACAACTAGGTGCGATTACTTCTACAATACACTCACGTCTAAAATTCCCTATTCCATCAGGAATTGCCATCGTCCAAGGAGATAAGCTCATTAAAAGTGAATGTCATCAAGTCTCTCGAAAAAGGGAGCGAGAGCCCGAGGAAGAAACTTCGCACGCACCGCTGGAAAAAAAACTGAGAAGGAAGAAGTGGAGATAAACCCCCTTTACCCAGATCAGAAAGTAAAGATTGGAGCAAACCTACCGCCGAAGTAAAGAGAGGAGTTACAAAAGCTTCTACGCGCCAACCAGGACATATTTGCATGGTCACCATCAGACATGACCGGAATACCAAGAGAGCTCGCAGAGCATAAGCTAAATATACACCCACGCACCTTCCCAATAAGGCAAAAGAAACGTGTATTGGCTAAAGAGCGTAATGACGCAATCAATGTAGAAGTTATCAAACTCGTGGAAGCATGAATCCTAAAGGAGGTATACCTCCCTCACTGGGTCACCAATCCGGTAATGGTACAAAAAAACGATGGGACATGGTGGATGTGCATTGATTTCATAAACTTGAACAAAGCTTGTCCGAAAGACAGCTACCCTTTACCTGAGATTGACCAAAAAGTCAAGTCTTTGGAAGGGTTTAAATTCAAATGTTTTATGGATGCATACAAGGGATATCATTAAATACGAATGGCAGAGGAGGATGAAGAAAAAACAGCTTTCCACACGGAGTATGGAACGCTCTGCTATGAAAAGATGCCTTTCGGGCTTAGAAATTCTAGGGCAACCTACCAACGGTTGGTGGATAAAGCGTTCTCCAATCAAATCGGTCGAAATATCAAAATTTATGTTGATGACATGGTAATCAAAATCAGGGACGTGGGGGGTCTTATTGCAGACATTGAAGATACCTTTCATACTCTCTGACGCATCAACATGAAGCTAAATCCCAAAAAGTGTGTGTTCGGCGTTGAAACAAGTCAGTTCTTAGGCCACATGATCACAAGAAGAGGGATTGAAGCTAACCCGGAAAAAGTCAAGGCCATTGTCGATATGGTCTCTCCCCGGACGATCCGGGAGGTTCAAAGCCTCAACAGAAAACTAGCCGCTCTGGGTCGTTTCCTAGCCAAATTAGCCGAGAAGGCGCTCCCTTTTTTCAAAACACTCAAGGGGTGCAGAAACAAAAACAATTTCCAATGGACCCAGGAAGACGAGTCAGCATTTCAAGAGCTCAAGGAACACCTGTAGTCTCTCCCCGCCTTGACCATACCAACACCAGGAGAAACATTAACACTCTACCTAGCGATATCTCACAAAACAATAAGCTCGGTACTTATGACAGAAAGGGAAGGTGCGCAAAAGCCTATCTATTTTGTTAGTAAAGCCTTACAGGGAGCCGAGGTCAACTACCCACCCCTTGAAAAGTTAGCCCTTGCACTGGTACACATAGCACGTCGCCTACGCCGATACTTTCAAGCATACGCGATACGTGTACTAACAGATCAACCAATCTGACAAGTGTTGCTTAAACCAGAGAACTCTGGTCGGTTAGCCAAATGGGCTATTGAGTTGGGAGAACATGATATAAGATATAAGCCACGGTTAGCAATGAAGGGACAAATAATTGCTGACTTCATAGCTGAATCCCCAAACAAAAGCCAGCCAAAGATATCAAAAGAAGAGGCAAACTCATCAACCTAATCCCCAGGAAAAACGCTACTCTAGACGCTATACATTGATGGGGCATCAAGCAGTGAAGGCTCGGGGGCCGGTCTTATTCTGATAGACCCGGACAGAAAAGAAATCACATATGCCCTGCGCTTTAAATTTCCAGAATCAAACAATGAAGCTGAGTATGAAGCCTTAATAGCAGGTTTAGAGCTTGCTGTCAAGATAGAGGTTCGCCACCTACAGGTATTTAGTGACTCGCTTCTTGTGACAAACCATATGAAAGGAACATATGAAGCACGCGATGAGTCAATGAAGCAATATTTGGCTAGAGTTCTACGCCTACAAGAAAGCTTTGAAAGTTTCTCGATTACACAAATCCCTCACTCAAGAAACAAGCGTGCAGATGCACTAAGCAAACTAGCATCTTCCTCATTCGCACATCTCACCAAGATGGTCCTGGTTGAAGTCATCCCGTGCCGAAGCACTGAGGCTGCAACAATAAACGTAGTAACTGAAATGGAGGTAACGTGGATGAACCCCATTGTCGACTACCTAAAGGACGGTAAGCTCCTAGATGACCCAATCGCCACAAGAAAAATCCGAATCAAAGCCCCACAATACTCTCTAAGAGAGGGTATTTTATATAGAAAAGGCTACTTAACACCCTGGTTATGATGCATTGGCCCAAACCAAGTGCAATATATCCTTTAAGAAGCGCATTTTGGATCATGCGAAGCACATGCGGGAGCAAGGACCATTGCCCAAAAAGCAGCACGGCTGGGGTACTATTGGCCCACGATGTACCAAGATGCAACTCAGGTCGTCAGCACATGTCGGAACTGTCAAGAACACGCACCTATATTACGGAAACCACAATATGACATGACAAGCATCTACAATCCGTGGCCGTTTTACCAATGGGGAATCGACATCGTTGGCCCTTTTCCGGAGGCACCAGGGAGGGTGAAATTCTTAGTCATAGCCATCGATTACTTCACGAAATGGGTGGAGGCTGCGCCATTGGCAACAATCACAGGAAAAAACATTCTTAAATTTGTTTGGACCAACATTGTGTGCCATTTTGGAATTCCAGGTATCATAATAAGTGACAATGGGAAACAGTTTTCGAAAAACCCCTTTCGTGACTGGTGTACTGAACTCAATATCAAGCAACAATTTACCTCAGTAGCACACCCACAAGCGAACGGACAGACAGAAGTGACTAACAGGATCCTCCTACAAGGACTCAAAACGAGATTAGGGAAGTCAAAAGGTCAATGGGTTGAGGAGTTGTCAAATGTGCTATGGGCATACCGCACAACAGTAAAAGCCGGTAACAACTGCACCCCGTTCAGTTTGGTTTATGGATCGGAAGCTGTGCTTCCCCCAGAAATAGGGATCCCTACATATCGCATATCTTCGTATGATGAAGGTAAGAACAACGAAGAACTCCGTTTAAATCTAGAGTTATTAGAAGAAAGAAAGGAAATGGCAGCACTACGTGAAGCCAAGTATAAACACCGAACGGAGCAATACTATAACCAAAGGGTCCGCCACCAACCCCTCAAAGTGGGAGACTATGTGCTCCGCAAAAATGAAGCAAGTCGCCGAGAGGGCCAAAAGAAGCTCGATCCTAATTGGGAAGGTCCATATCAAATTATCGAGGCCAAGCGACCAGGAACGTATGTACTTGCAGACATGCATGAGAAAACGATACCAAGAACATGGCATGCTAGTAACCTGCGCAAGTTCTATTTCTAGCAAAGCAAAAATCATGTATTTCAAATTAAGTGAACCATGTAAGGCACCATGTATATAAATAACATGTGCGATCGCATTATTATGTAATTTCTTTGTCAAAATAAAATTGATTTACTACTATATTAACACTTTGAAAAATATGTCTAAAAGACGATAGTGCATCTCGTAGCACACGACATCCCAAGTATCCTGAAATATAAAGGATCCATATAAGGGAAGATCAAGCTCAAAAGAGCAACATGATTAAATCCAGATACTATCCCTCCATTAAAAGGGATGAAATCAAGTTGGGCCCAACAAACTTTTTGCAAAAGAGATCATTCAACGATCATCGCCGAAATGAGTAGGCACAAAAACCATATAAATTAGAATGCGGGTTAAGGTACATCACGTGTTCCTACGAGAAAAACACTTTATAAAAGTAACAAATCTAAGTCAATGATATGTGAGAAATCACATATCCTTTTTATACCAAAAATGGCCTTTAAATGATCAAATTGTGCAAATTATGCTTGTATATTGTTTGTTTTGTCATTTGTGATGTGTAGGTACGGATAATGCATATATTCATAAGAAAGACGTCCATAACCGGGCAAAATCGAAAACACAAGTGGATAGAGTGCACAAGGAGAGGGAGTTTCTAGCAAAAAGTCAATGGTCAACCTTGAGTCAACCACAAAAAAACAATTTGAAAAATCCAAAAGAGTCCTTAATGTTAATCATTTTAACCCTAAGTCCTTAAATGAAATACACGTTAGTTCTTTAACATTAATGGAACTAACGGTCGTTAAGTTCATCATATATTTATTAACTTTTTTTTACCCGAGCCCAAATTTAAATTCCATGCCATTTTTCCTTTTTATAACCCATAAGCACAAGTCAAAATCCTCAAATTCCCTGGTCATGGTAAAATATTATATAGAAAGGGTCAAATCTTTTACTGTTACCTTTCATTTCCCTCTCTTTTTACTTATACAGAGCAACCAAAAACCAGGGTTCAATCACACACACACGCGCCTCAAGCTTCTAGAAGAGCTCCTCACAGAAAAGTGGACTGAACCTTGTCAGTCCACGCTGGCGATCCGTGTGCAAGTTAGGAGTGGAATTGATCAAAGGTGTAGATTGAAGAATTGGGAATTAAAGTTATAAAATCAAGGGCTGTGGATAAAGGTTTAAAAGCTCAAGGGAATTTCTCCTCACACAACAAACTACACCCAAGCCCATGGTCTCTCTATAAATAGGAATGATGTCTTCAGTAAGAGGCATGATAAACTAGGAGTACGGAGTTGATGTAGAAGTAGCTTATTGTATTTCACTTAATGTAATTTTTACTTAAAAGCTTTGTAATCCTATTTCACTATTAATAAAAAATACCGTTTGTGCTTAATTTTTCCTTTTTTCATTTTTGCAAATTGATTTTCATAAGTTGTCTTATTAAGCTAATAGTCCTCTTATAAGATACATTGTTTTTTTAGACTACATTTGTTCACATAAGCTTTCCTGAGCTTATTTGGACTTTGCTATTCAAGATTATAGAATTATGGTTAAGGATTTGTTTTAAGCTAAATTTTGATGTTAAGCTAAATTTGGAAAAGAGGCTTATGAGTATTCGTAGTGCTTATTAATATGCTGGGTACCGGTTTTAAAGCTTAATATGATTTATTACTCCTGTTTTGGAGCAAGGAGGTTGAGAGGTAAAACACTTTTTTTTTACCATTTTTTAGCTTTGTTTCTTGTTTAAATGCTTATTTGCGTAATGCTTGTTCATTATTGCTTGTTGCTTATTATTGTTTAGTTTACTCAAATGTTGCTTATTTCTAGTTGTTTAATGCTTATTTCAATTTCAATTTAATAGTTAGATCTTAGTCTGCAAGTCATTGTGATAAAAACAGTTTAAAAATCCATAAAAATTATATTAGATGTTAGTTTATTTGGAACTGGCTTATTTGGTTGTTAAATGCTTTATTAGCCTGCATTTTTAGCTTTGTAGTATTGGTATTAATAATCTTGAGCTATAATTTCAAATTCATAAGTTGAAAAATAGGTTTTAGTGATTTAAAGGGGTGTTTTGGCTTATGACAGTATTAACTTACGTTAGTACTCGTCATAGCCTTTATAGTCTTTTAAATCATCTAAACTTCATATTTGAGTTTATGAAATTGAGTCTTAATGTCCTTGTAGGTTAAAATTATAGTGATTATGTTTGTGTAAATATGTTAGCATTAGATATCGTTCATTAGCATTTCTAGCTCAGGATCTGTTCCTTGCTATTTAGTGTCTCTATTTGCCTTTTTTTTGATGTTTAAAACTTATAGAAACCTATGTTTGGATAGCCTGAATTTTGTAGGTTTTTGGAATTTTGGTTATTAAATGTCAATTGCACTCAGTAAGGGAAATACCAAACAGCTTTTTCATTTAAAACTTAAGTAGGTTAGTTTAGTTGTTGCTTCTAAAAATTTAGATACAAGGAGATTTTAGGCTACTTTTCATCTTTTTGAGCTTAATGTTAGACTATTAGCTTAATTGATCACCTGGTTTTTTAAGCTGCAATTAAGCAGTTTGTCTTTTCAAAAACTCTTGTACATCACCGAGTTCACTCAGCATGTACTGAGTAAAATAGCAGTTTTCAAAACAGCTTTTCTTTAAGCAATTGATTTTCAAAATCATTTTTAAAACTGTTTTAAGTAGCTTATGACATAGTCTTTAAGCTGGTATAAACCAAGTGCTCCATAATGTTTCTATTGCTTACCCAAAAATAAGCTCAAAGTTTGGCTATTTTGTCTGTTGTTTTCTGTTTTAAGTAAAGTGCTCAATTGTAATTTTTTGCTATGGCTTATTGGTTGCTTAAATTGGTCACCACTTGTTTGTTAGGTTAGTTATAGGCTTCTTGTAGCTTTATTAGTTAAGAGTTGAGCTTTTATTCAAGTGTTTCCTTGTTTTCTAGTTTAGTAAAAAGCTTTTGTCACTTTTAGTGTTACTCGTCTGTTTTAAATTAGCTGTTTCTGAGTTAATTTTGATTCTTTAAAAAAGGTTGTTTTTACAAAAGTTGTTCCTTTTAGCTGTTTTATAAATTTGTGCCATTTAGTTTGAAAATAAAAATAAAATTAGCAAAAAGCCAGGCCTTGGGATTCGAACCCATGACTAGCCTTTAACACATACTCGTCCATACCACACAACTATAAAAGCCGTAGCTATTTACCAGCTTTTTGGGCTTATTTTTCTTGCTTTTTTTGTTTTTATTTTTAGAAAATCAGACTCAACTTTTTCACGCTTTTAGTAATTTTCTTAGCAATTTTAGAATAAGTTTTGTATTTTTAATCATTTATTTTTGTTAAAAACTTTAAAAAAAGTCATGAAAAATAGAAATATCAAAAAAAATAATTTTCTTTATTATAAATTTTTCTTTTATCATTTTCTAGGCTTGGTTTGAAATTTACTTTCGTAGGGTTAATATTTTGTAATTTCACTTTTAAAGAACGAGATTTGGTTCCCGTTACTCGTTTTCTTCGTTTTTTAAGCTTTAAGCACCTCGTTTTAGTAATTTTACTTAGCTTTTCTTACAATTTAGTTAATTAGGATTAGGAAAAAACTTAAAAATCCATTTTTAGGTTTATTTTAGGTTTTAATTGTTAGCGTTTCATTAATTCCCGTTTACATTTTAATGCTACGTTTTAATTTTTATTTCTTGTATACTTGTTTTCGTGGCATTTATCTACTTGTACATTTATCAATTTTAGTATGTATTGAAACTCCGAATCAAAAATCTTCTAAAACCATTCAAAAGCGCGCGATAACGGACTTAACCAATTTTCAATTCACGCTTCGTGGAGGAAAAAGACCCGGGATGGTTTTGAGACAAAACTTTGGTTAAAGTTTTGTTTCTTATAAATCGACGAAAATAATACTTTACTATACTTTTTATTTGATATATATCCTTATATAATATATATATATATTTACGTATTGAGTTTTGGAGCGTATCATGATATTTGAGGCAATATGGTCACAATTGATGTTTAGGTCAGACAGTAGTTTGTAAGTGATTATAAACCTATTTTAGTTATATCAACTTACTGTGAATAGTATCGTTACATTTTTTTGAGCATAAGCCTGCTCGGCTTTCATTAAAAGCTACAAATAGCTTCATGACATTTCTATGTTATATTAATGTTGCTAGTGATCACTTAAACATCATTTTGAACTTATGTTTTTAAAAATTATAATTAATTACACTTCATACAAAGCTAAATAAAATCATTTACAAAGAAATAAATATATTTCATGCAATTAAATTTATGTGACGTACATAAATATCTTGCGGTGCTCAATATTAAGAAGGCATATAGATACACATATTACTCATACACTATTTTGATGATCGTTGAACTCGTACAAACTTTTATATACGACTTTAAGTTCACATCTATTTTACTAATCATTCAACAAACATAACGATTACATTTCTAAACACATTATATCAAGGAATAAGTAGTACATAGGCATGTAGCGATTATTCATACAGTGGACAATTTCGCTACACGCACCAACGATGATAGAACATATAACTAGCCTAGATAAGTCTATTACACAAAACTAAAACAACAACACAAAACTTAAAACTGCACCGCTAGAAACCTTGGCACTTAACACGTGTCGAAGCACATAGCGAAGCAACGTACTGGCAACTCCGGCGCCCTTGATTATCGAGTCGTGTACGGCCCAGGTCTCTTTCCTTTCAGCCCCGCAACTGCTTGAGGCAATTTTCTCAATCATACTAGGGTCGAGATCAGCAAAAGCCTCCATTCAGCTGCCATCAGACAAAGAGGGGACCTTGGACTCCATCCTACCAAGTAACGTCCCTGTTCAATTATAAAATCACGCACCTTCATCATCTCTAAATAGAATTCTCACTTATAAGAACCCTCATAAGCATGCGGGGAATAGCTTCACTCATAACTCACATTAACTCTTGCTTCATGCGCTCATTTTCATCTGAAAAGAGAAGTACCATTTTTCCTATACTCGTCTCTTGTTGTCTAGACTTCTCCAATTCCTTCGCTATGTGGGTATAACTAGAGCAAGCGCTAGTGTATTTACCCTTCATATCATTGAGCTCATAGCGTAACACGTTGCCTTCCTCGGTTAGTTCTTGCACCCTTTTTTGATAGGCCTCGATAGATGGGTTAGCGAGAGGCGCCCTGGGATACTCTGGCAAAGGGTTGAAATTCCAGTTAGATGCGTTGTTGTCCATGGTGAAGTTATGATGACGAAGTGAAGGAAGGGAAGCAAATATATACCAGTAGTTTCCTTCAAATTAAAGTAATAGAAGAAGTTCTAAAAGTGACACCACTTACACCCTATACACTGACAATTATAAGCTATAGTTCAGGTGTATAGTTTAGGAAATTGCCAGCAAGCGACCCTACAAAAATATTTTACGCATCTATTTTCTTATTAAAAATAATCGTTTGTTAATCGCTGTTATGGCTCATCTTTAGATTACGTGCTATAAGAGAAGTTTTAGGCGGGTTTGATCAACACCACCCAAAAAGAGAAGGGTTATTCTAAATAGCGCCTCGCGCTTACCAACTCCTTCGCTTTCTTGTACGTATTTTTAGAGAGCTACCGTACACGTTTGATTTTCGATTACCAAATTTTTTTTTTCCTTATTTTTATTTCTTTTCTCATATATTATTAAAAATCTAAAAATATTCTTCTTTATCCTCTTATTACATTTAATTCTTATCTTTTTTATCCTCTTACCCGTTTAATTCTTCGACATGTCTTCGTATAACCATTTTGGTTGCTCGTATTGTGGAGGCCCGTTTAATGGTGAAAAATGTCCGATCAGTAGCAGTGTAGGATCCAGAAATGAGTTTGTCTGTGACCCAAATCCTTATTCTTATAATGAAACACCGAACTTCTTCAACCAACCTCCACAATACCAATACGAGACATACTCGTGTGAATTTTGTGGAGGGAACTCTTATCCGGGTTACGATTGTCAAACAGGGAACACACCCGTCTTTGATCAGGGTCCCTGTTACAATCAAGACTTTAGATTTAACCAACCTCTACATTATTTTCCGAGTCAACAACAACAATTTCGTTGTGAAAATTGCGAGGTTCTTCGTGAAAATTTTCAGTGTCAACCGATAAACCAAAATTATGATCCTAATTTTTGTTATGATCCGATTTATTCCGGTTTTGACCAATATCAACCCCCGCAGTTTCCCGAAATTCATTATCCTCCTCAAACAACGGATACGGAATTGTTGCAAGCTAGAGAAAGCTTAATGGAAACTATTCAAGCCTTTTTAAAAGAGTATGATCATATACCTCCTGAAGAAAAGTGCATGGCTTTATTGCTAGCTGAGGAGAGATTTCTTAAAATTAAGCAAGCTATGGAAGAAGAGCAGAATCAACCTGAAGTTATGCAAGAATTGCTACTTAAGCTTATGAAAGATTTGCAGATTCTTAAAGGAATTCAACAGGCAGAGCAGGAGGAGCCGACAGCTCAAAATTTTCTTATAAATTTGAATTTTCCTATGGCTGATGATGATGAGTATACTGTTATATATAGAAAGCCTAAAGCAATCACACCAGACTTACCGATCGAGGAGCCCGATAACTCTCTAAGTATGGGGGACGAGCATCTTAACACTATTCCGGAAACGGAAAAGTCTAGTGTTGAGAACCTTGTCCTAATCCCAAGTGAGTTTAAGGGTATTTCCGAAGATATTTGTGATATGCCGTCTTGTGATTATTTTGATGCCGAATGTGGACTTATTAAATCTTTGCTTAGTCGAGATATTTCGATCACATCTCCTAAGATTGATTTTCTTCCCGAGGAGTTCGTCGGTGAACTTGATCTTATTGATCCAATTTTACCGGGAATTGATGAAAACGATTCTGATGAAGACGATTTTGATGAAGAAGAAGGAGAGATTGATAATGATATTCTTCAAATCGAGGACGAAATTCTTCGTGAGAAATTATTAAACGTCAATCTTCTCATTGATAAGATCGAAGGGTTGAATCATACTCCTTCTATTCCTTTTGTGCTCGGATATCCCTCCTTTTCTCATATTCCCGTTGTGGATAGTGAATTTCTTATAGAGGAGGTTGATACATTTCTTGTTCCGGAAGACTCGATACCTCTGGGTATTGAGAGTGATTTAGGCTCGGAAGAAGATATTATTTTTTTTGACAACTTACTTAACGATGATCCTATTCCCGAGTATGAGCATTTTACCTTCGACATTGAGCCCGATGCACCCGTGACAAACAATTTTGATTAGCTTAATGATGATGAATGTTTTGACCCAGGGGGAGGTGAGATTGATGTTTCTTAAAATATTGAAGATGACGATTCCTTCGCATTTGTCATTCGGATTTTTCTCCCGTATCGCACCTACCATGTGGATTCTCCTTTACTTCTCTCCACCGGGAGTGAAGACACCATTTTTGACCCCGGCATCTCCACTTAGAGCCGGTGGCATCTCATCGGGATGGAACTTTCATGTGCTTTAATGTTTATCCAAACATTAATGAAAGCCCGATTGAGATTTTCTCTTCCATTTGCTTTCCCCATGGACAACTTAATGCGGGGATCGAGTCAGGCTAGTGACTCGGTTACCAAAAACAAAGCGCTTCATGGGAGGCACCCCATGCTTATCCATCTTTCTTCTTTCTTATTTCTAATGTGATGTGAGGAGGCTTGTACTCTTCCGATTCTTGTTGTTTGTGCTTGTGATTGTTTGTAGGATGGACCCAAAAATTTTGAAGACTCTCGTGTTCGGTGTTTTGTCCCGGTCCACTCGAGCTTCCTAGCCTTTGCTTGCCATTAGTTTGGGGAAATCCGATATCCTAGATTATTATCGACTAACATTTATCTTTTAGCATACTTGATAAACGGCTTGAGATTTTTGTGATACTTTCTCCATGCTTGGATTATGCATTCGACTTTTTGAGTTCTAGTATGGGGTTTTTAAGTCTTAGGCTAGGAAACATTGAGGACAATGTTTAATTTTAGTATGGGGTAGTATATCTTCGATATGATCTTACCTACCTTTGCCCGTTGTTCTCACGTACCCCGTTTTCCCACAAAAATTTTAAATTTTTAAGTCTTAATATCTAGTTTATTGTTCATATATATATATATATATATATAAAGTTGTTGAAAAAAATAGTTGACACGAATGTAGGTTTTCCGTTGGTGAGAACGAAAAGTAAATTTTGACCCGACCGGTTTTATATCTTAGCTTTCTCCTTAACTTTAAATAGATTGATTTTGCTAATCTTTTATACAAGGAGCTATAAAACGCAAGTCTAGCTTAAAAAAGTCAAGACTTTGCAAGTTCCCATAATTGATTTTAAATATGCGAAGATCGATTTATTAGAGTTGAGATTGTTGCCAGTCTATGTGACTTGTTAAAGTGCCGATCTTAATTCGCTAGGCTAAGTATTCACGAGTTTCTTTATTAGAAATTTTAAATTGTGAAGAACAAGAGATGATAGAGTAGAGTATAAGTTTTGATGCTAAACATAGAATAGTTGGATTTCTTTAAGGCTCATAAAGGTTAATTGTGGCTTTTTGCTCCCATCAGCTTAATAAACGTTATATAATTGTTGAATAAATAAAGTTTCTTTGGTTTTTGCGATTCTTAGTTTAGATCACTTCGTAGAGATTCTTTCTGGTGAAAGTAAGGTACACATCGAGGTTTTGTCAGTGTTGTGGGGAAATAGACTCCTGGACCATGGTCGGCTCGCATACCGATGTGGCAGTTGTTAAAAGACCATAGGGCTTGAAATTTGGCTATAATAATAATAATTATGAAATAAACCGAAGCCAAAATAAGACTTCTGGATCATGGTCGGCTCGCATACCGATGTGACAGTCGTTTAAAGGGTGGAGGTAATAATAATAATAATAAAAAATGTGGGCTGATAAAAGTTTACTGCCTCTTGCCGGCTCACAACCGATGTGTAGTCTTCTAAGTAAGGCACATAGTAATAATGATCCGAGACTGATAAAAGTTTGCTGCATCTTGCCGGCTCACAACCGATGTTGCAGCCTTCTAAAAGGTCGAGGAAATTACCGAGGTCGAAATATGTTTGCTGCATCTTGCCGGCTCACAACCGATGTTGCAGCCTTCTAAAGGACCGATGTTTAATAATGTTGCAATAATAATAATAATAAATCCAAATTTCAACTTCGGGGTTATCTAAATAAAGCCTCCGTCTCTGGGCTCGTAGTTGAGTTGTTGCGGATGAAATAAAAAGGATAACCCCTAAATAATGCGAAATTAGAACCTTAATGTGGACCTTATTCTCACCATATCGTCTCTTTAAGAAAGGATTTCAAACTATTAATAGTCTAAACCGGGTCTACTTTATTAATAAAGACATAATTTAATTGTCACCAATAATAATAATAAAATCCTTAGAGGAAATTAGGAATAAGGGAGGAAAAGTAAGTACACAATTAGCTTTTATGAGTAGTGTTAGCATCATAACTTGTATTTTACAATGATCTTGTTTTTAAGCTTGGCTTGGAGAGGTGAAAGTCGGGGACGATGAATTTATCCATTTGGACACTTTTTGTGCTTTTTGTTCCGTGATCCTAAAAGTTATCAATGAATAATGAAAGCAATACATTATGTCACACATGAATAAGTTGTAAGTTGTAAATTATGAAAATCATAAAAATGAAAAAATCTTTGAAAATGGGAAAACGGGGTGTTTTAAAACTTGTGACTTCTTAACTTTCCCCACAAAAGACTTTGCTACTTTTCAAAGGATTAGTTTGGGGAGGTTTTGAGGTATTTGGTTTTAGAGCATATAATATTGCGTGAGGACACGACAATCACTTAGTTTGGGGAATTTTGATATGTGAGAAATCACATATCCTTTTTATACCAAAAATGGCCTTTAAATGATCAAATTGTGCAAATTATGCTTGTATATTGTTTGTTTTGTCATTTGTGATGTGTAGGTACGGATATTGCAAATATCACAAGAAAACGGCCAAAACCGGGCAAAAACGAACACGAGTCGGATAGAGTGCACAAGAGCCGGGAGTTTCTAGCAAAAAGTCAAATGGTCAACCCTTGGTCAACCACAAAAAAAAACATTGAAAATACCAAAAGAGTCCTTAATGTTAAATCATTTTCACCCTAAGTCCTTAAATGAATAACACCGTTAGTTCTTTAACACTTATGAACTAACGGTCGTTAAGTTCATATATATACCTTAACCTTTTTTTTACCCGAGCCCAAATTAAATTCCATGGCCCATTTTTCCTTTTTATACCCATAAGCCCAAGTCAAATCCCCAATTCCCTGGTCATGGTCAAAATTATAAGAACGGGTCAAAACTTTTACTGTTACCCTTTCATTTCCCTATCTTTTTACTTATACAGAGCAACAAGAAACCAGGGTAACAATCACACACACACGCGCCTCAAGCTTCTAGAAGAGCTCCTCACAAGAAAAGTGTGACTGACACCTTGTCAGTCCACGCTGGCGATCCGTGTGCAAGTTAGGAGTGGAAATTGATCCAAGGGTGTAGATTGAAGATTGGGAATCAAGTAATAATCAAGGGCTGTGGATAAAGGTTGAAAGCTCAAGGATTTCTCCTCACACAACAAACACACCCAAGCCTATGGTCTCTCTATAAATAGGAATGGATTTCTTCAGTAAGAGGCATCGATAACTAGGAGTAGGAGTAGATGTAGAAGTAGCTTATTGTATTTACTTAATGTAATTTTCACTTAAAAGCTTTGTAATCCTTTTCAATATTAATAAAAACTCCGTTTGTGCTTAATTTTTCCTTTTTCATTTTTGCAAATTGATTTCATAAGTTTTCTTAATAAGCTAATAGTCCTTTGATAAGCTACATTGTTTTTTTAGACTACATTTGTTCACATAAGCTTTCCTGAGCTTATTTGGACTTAGCTATTCAGATTATAGAAGTTATTGGTTAAGGATTTGGATTTTAAGCTCAATTTGGATGATAAGCTAAATTTGGAAGAGCTTATGGGTATTTAGTAGTGCTTATTAATAAGCTGGGTAGGTTAAAGCTTAAATTTGATCTTATTACTCCTGTTTTGAGCAAGGAGTTGAGGTAAACACTTCTTTTTACCATTTTTAGCTTTGTTTCTTGTTTAAATGCTTATTTGCTTATTGCTTGTTCATTATTGCTTGTTGCTTATTATTGTTTAGTTTTACTCAATGTTGCTTATTTCAGTTGTTTAATGCTTATTCAGTTCAATTAATAGTTTAGATCTTAGTCTGCAAGTCATTGTGATAAAACAATTTTAAAAATCCATAAAAATTAGCTTAGATGGTTAGTTTATTTGAACTGGCTTATTTGGTTGCTTAAATCTGCTTATTATGTCTGCTTTTAGCTTTGTAGTATCTGGTATTAATAATTTGAGCTTTAAATTTCAAATTCATAAGTTGAAAATAGGATTTAGTGATTTAAAGGGGTGTTTGGCTTATGACAGTATTAACTTAAGTTAGTACTGTCATAGCCTTTATAGTCTTTTAAATCAATCTAAAACTTCATATTTGAGTTTATGAAATTGAGTCTTAATGTCCTTGTAGGTTAAAATTGATAGTGATCATGTTTGTGTAATCCATTAGCATTAGATATAGTTCATTAGCATTTCTAGCTCAGATTGTTCTTTGCTAAATTAGTCTCTCTATTTGCCTTTGTTTTGATGTTTAAAATATGTAGAAACCAAGTTTTGTTAGCCTGCATTTGTAGTTTTTGAATTTTGGTTATTAAATGTCAATTGCATCAGTAAGGGAAATAGCCAAACAGCCTTTTTCATTTCAAAACTTAAGTAGGTTAGGTTTAGTTGTAGCTTCTAAAATTTAGAATACAAGTAGATTTTAGGCTACTTTTCATCTTTTTGAGCTTAATATAGACTAATTAGCTTAATTGATCACCTGTTTTTAAGCTGCAAATAAGCAGTTTGTCTTTTCAACACTCAGTACATACTAAGTTCACTCAGCATGTACTGAGTAAAATAGCAGTTTTCAAACAGTTTTTTCTTTAAGCAATTGATTTTCAAACTCATTTTTTAAAACTGTTTTAAGTAGCTTATTGACCAGTCTTTAAGCTAGTATAAGCCAAGAGTCCACAATGTTCCATTTGCTTACCCAAAAATAAGCTCAAAGTTTGTTATTTGTCTGTTTGGTTTTCAGATTTAAGTAAAAGTGCTAAATTGAATTTTTCAGCTTATGGCTTATTGGTTTGCTTAAATTTGGTTCCCACTTGTTTGTTAGGTTAGTTATAGGCTGCTTGTAGCTTATTTAGTCAAGAGTTGAGCTTATTCAAGTGTTTCCTAGTTTTCTAGTTTAGTAAAAAGCTTTTGTCCTTTTAGTGTTAACTGTCTGTTTTAATTAGCTGTTTCTGAGCTTAATTTTGATTCTTTAAAAAAGTAGTTTTTACAAAAGTTGTTCCTTTTTAGCTGTTTTATAAATTTGTGCATTTAGTTTTGAAAAATAAAAAAAATTAACAAAAAGTCAGGCCATGGGATTCGAACCCATGACCTAGCCTTTAACACATACTCGTCTCACAACACACACACTTAAACCACCAGCACCAGTAGGGCTATCTGTTATGATAGCCCTACACTTGTCTTTTATACTCTATTTGGTTTTCTTTTTACTATAAAAGCCGTAGCTATTTACCAGCTTTTTTGGGCTTATTTTTCTAGCTTATTTTTAGAAAATCAGACTCAACTTTTTATACTTTTAGTAATTTTCTTAGAATTTTTAGATTAAGCTTTGTATTTTTAATCATTTATTTTTGTTAAAAACTTTAAAAAATCATGAAAAATAATAAAAAAATAATTTTCTTTTTTATAAAAAATTTCTTTTTTCATATTCTAGGCTTAGGTTTGAAATTTACTTTCGTAGGGTTAATATTTTGAAATTTCACTTTTTAAAGAACGGGATTTCGTTCCCGTTCTCGTTTTCTTCGTTTTTAAGCTTTAAGTACCCTCCTTTTAGAATTTAATTAGCTTTTTCTTACAATTTAGTAATTAGGATTAGGAAAAACTTAAAAATCATTTTTAGGTTTTAATTGTAGCGTTTCTTTAATTCCCGTTTACATTTTAATGCATACGTGTTTAATTTTCATTTCTTGTTTACTTGTTTTCGTGCATTTATCTACTTGTCATTTATATTTAGTAGGAATTAGAAAACTCAAATCAAAAATCTTTAAAACCATTCAAAACGCGTGATCACGTACTTAACCGATTTTCAATTTACGCTTCGTCGAGAGAAAACGACCGGGAGGTTTTTGAGAGAACTTTGGTTAAAAGTTTGTTTCTTAAATCCGACGGAAAATACTTACTATACTATTATTTGATATAATCCTTATATACTATATATATTTACGTATAGCGTATTCGGAGCGTATGAGTCAACATGATATTTGAGCAATATGGTCACCAAATTGCATGTTTAGGTACAGACAGTAGTTTGTATCGTGATATAAACCATTTATAGTATATCAACTTACTAGTGCATAGTATGTTACATTATTTTGAGCATAAGCCTGCTCCGGCTTTCATTAAAAGCTACAATAGCTTCATGACATTTCTATGTTAATTAATGTTGCATACTGATCACTTAACAACATTTTGAACTTATGTAATATACATTAATTACATTCATACAAAGCTACATAAAATCATTTACAAAGAATTAAATCTATTTCATGCAATTAAATTTATGTGACGTACATAAATATCTTGCGGTGCTCAATTATTAGAAGCATATAGATACACATATTACTCATACACTATTTTGATGATCGTTGAAACTCGTACAAACTTATATAACTACTTTAAGTATCACATTATTTTACTAATCATTCAACAAACATAACGATACATTTCTAAACACATTATATCAAGGAAAAGCAGTACATAGGCATGTAGCCGATATCATACAAGTGACAAAATTCGCTACACGCACCCATCCGAGATAAAACATATACCTAGCTAGATAGTCTATTACACAAACAAACCAACAACCCACAAACTTAAACTGCACGCTAGAACCTTGGCCACTACCACCGTGTCGAAGCACATAGCGAAGCAACGCATATGACAACTTCGGCGCCTTGATTATCGTGTCCGTGTACGCCCAGGTCTCTTTCTTCAACCCCGCAACTACATGAGCAATTTTCTCCATCATACTAGGGTCGAGATCAGCAAAGCCTCCATCAGCTGCCATTGACAAAGAGGGACCTTGGGCCTCCTTCCTGCCAAGTTCACGTCCCTGTTCAATTATAACATCACGCACCTTCATCATCTCTAAGTCGAATTCCTTACTTCTAAGAACCCTCATAAGCATGCGGGGAATAGCCTCACGCATAACCCACATTAACTCTTGCTTCATGCGCTCATTTTCATCAGAAAAGAGAAGTACCATGTTTCCCATACTCGTCTCTTGTTGTCTAGACTTCTCTAATTCCTCCGCTACGTGGGTATAACTAGAGCAAGCGCTAGTGTATTTACCCTTCATATCATTGAGCTCATAGCGTAACACGTTGCCTTCCTCGGTTAGTTCTTGCACCCTTTTTTGATAGGCCTCGAAAGATGGGTTAGCGAGAGGCGCCATGGGATACTCTGGCAAAGGGTTGAAATTCCAGTTAGATGCGTTGTTGTCCATGGTGAAGTTGTGATGACAAAGTGAAGGAAAGGAAGCAAATATATACCAGTAGTTTCCTTCAAATTAAAGTAATAGAAGAAGTTCTGAAAGTGACACCACTTACACCCTATACACTGACAATTATAAGCTATAGTTCATGTGTATAGGTTAGGAAATTGACAGCAAACGACCCTACATGATGACATGGTTAAACAGTCGACAACGCATAAATCTAAGCTATACAACCTAATTGTAGATAAAAGGGTTGACGTCACAAGGACCAATACAATGAAAGTCATAATGGCTTAATTCAAATAAAAGGGTTAATACACAAATATGTTACTAAAGTTTGTCAAAATATTCATCTAAGTTATTAAAGTTTTTTTCGTTACAAAAAGGTTACTCAAGTATGCGAATTTATCATTTGGGTTACTCAACCTTTAAAACAGTTACAAAGAGGTTACTTAACTATACGGATTTATTTTTTGGGTTACTGAACCTTTTCAAAGAGGCTTATTATTTGGCCTATTTACCCTTAAAAAATTCACTTGCATACTTGAGTAAACTTGAGTAACCTTTTTGTAACGAAAAAAACTTTAGTAACTTAGGTGAACATTTAGGCAAACTTTAGTAACATTTTTGTGTATTAACTCCAAATAAAATATACTATGCAACACACCTGAGGGCTAATATAAATAAAAATAGTTTACAATAAGTAATAAGGCTAATAAAGACCATGCAAGTATTACTAAACATCATACTTACATGCTCGG
The DNA here is from genome assembly GCA_026074375.1 of Tanacetum coccineum. NCBI lineage: Eukaryota > Viridiplantae > Streptophyta > Magnoliopsida > Asterales > Asteraceae > Tanacetum > Tanacetum coccineum. Next base: position 22,751 of record BQNB010030857.1, read on the forward strand.
GGACATAATAACGTATGTGAAATAAATGGGTAAACATACGGAATAACAACGCATATATACAAGCCGAAATCGTCGCGTCCAAAAACCATGCATGAAGTTGGTCAAGTTATAATTGACGTATATGTACTTGCCATGCATGCAAGAGAGAATATCTAAGCTACTGGAATTGTAGGGGCGCTCTCAAATAAAATCAACTATCTAGAAGCTCTCAAATAAAATCAAATATCTAGAAGCACATTTAATGAGAAAATAGCCAACTTGCAAAAAGAATATTTGGTGCGTGGGATGATCAGATAAGGATAACGAATATATTCGCCTGCAAAAAATATTTGATTCTTATTCGATTCGAAGAAGAGATTTGTTCACCTTCTATAAATAGGAGGTCGGTAAGTTGTCCAGGGGACACAACAAAAACTATCATATCCTATCTTCTATAACAAACACTTCATATAGTTATGGTTTCATCATCTCACTTGATCGTCGGAGCTTAATCCCGGGGTAAAACCCCCGGATAAGTCCTAACGTGGTTTTTTCTTTCTTGAGTGATACAGGTTATACGGCATCACGGACTCCACATACGGACCTGCTAATTTTGGTATCATCAGGGACATATACCTTCAAAACACGTAACGCACTCCATCTTTTCTTGTTTTCTTTCTTTCACACCAAAACTTATGTTTAAATCCCTCATCGCTGCTCTCTTTTTATAGGCTCAAAAACCTAAACTTTCTTTTGTAATGGGCCTACTATCAGTTTTGTTTCTATTTTTTTCTTTCTATACACACCGACTAAATAATGGTTTTAATTCGTAAAAGTTCCACACATTTTATAGTTTAACAATTAAACTTTTTCAACAATGTTTTAATCCTTAAACATGTTACTTAAGTTACTTACATAAGGTTTTGCACACGGTTTTTTTTATTTTTCTTGGGTTCTGATTATAGTTCGAGCATTTGAGCATTTAAAAATTTCTCTAAAAGATTAGGGCTTCGACACCAGGTGTATTTTATAAAAATAAAATCTTGTTGAGAAAATCAATAGTACAAAACAATTTTCATAATTGTCTTATGACACAACGGGACTTCCTAGTTCCGGCCTTGTTATTAAGTTATGCTTATATGTTGGGTTCCTTGGCAAATAAGCATTGTTTTTATGTCGATAATTATGTAAGGGGGTGTTTGGATTAGCATTATTAAGTGATAATCCGGATAAAAATAAGTGTTTTTAGTGTAAAGATAAGCAAATATAGTCGGAACATGTTCTAATGTCGCTAAAGTCTGAATTTTTTTGTAGAAACATTGTGCAAGGTTCGTGGGGAGATTAACGTTAAAGTCTGAACTTTCCATATTTTTCAAAATCACTATTTAACTAATTAAAACATCCGACAAAGTCACAAATATCCATTTCGACAATACATACACTAAAATGTCATTTTAATACAACAACAGACCCGAGACGCCCCTTTTGGTTCATCAATACCAAAAGTGCACATATAATCAATAACGACTATTCTGTATGCTTAATATACCAAACACAACTATTTATATACAAAATAAAAGAAATAAAAAAGATGAAAAGATTAGTTAAGTGATTACTTACAATGTTTAAAGAAAATTCCTTTTTTAATAACCTAAACACAACCCAAACGTCGTGTACTAACTCCGAACACTAAACCTAAACCTTCAAATCTTGAAAACCACGGACAAAGAAAGAAAACGGCAGTTGCGGCCGGCGGTGAGCGGTGGTGGTGGCTCTAGAGAGAGGGAGCAGAGAATTTTAGAGAGAAGGAGGAGAAATTCTCTTTCTCTCTCTAGAAGGAAGAAAATAAGAAGTGAAAAATAAGGTGAAATAAGGAGGTTGAGATATTTATAGTGGGAAGAGAAAGGGAGGAGGAGATTATCTTTTCTTTTCATTCCTTCCAAAATTACTAATAGTTTTTAGTCCGTAAAAATTATATACTTTATCCGTAACAATATAATTTTTATAAAAGTATCTAGATTATTAAATTAGCTTCGTAACGAATATGTATACGACCATAATCACCGAAATCTAAACACTATTATTTGGACTCGAGGTGTAAACTAATCACATGGACCATTATTGTAAATTTTGTATTATTAAGGCTCGGGACTTGTTTAGACCAGATAACAATTGATCGAGGACTCGAAATTCATACCATTGCGTTTAAAACAATTTTTCCACGAAAAGTGAGTATTTACACGACTAGTATTTCATAAATGTTTTATAAAGTTTATTTAAAATGTTTGTTATTTATTGGGTAGTCATCGGGTATCACGGGTAAGCTTTGTCCGTAAAATAAAACTTTAACTTGAACATTCACATTTTTAACAAATGTTTTTGAATAAAATGTTAAATAATTTATTAAATATTTTTATTAAATAAATTGTGATAATCAATTATAAATTTAATTATTATCATGTCGGTACGCGTTGTGTGTGGTTTTTCACAATTTGCGAGATATGTTCTTGTTTTCAAGTCAAATGAGTTCGAAAATGTTCAAAAGTGAAATATAAATAATAATAAGTATAATTTATTATTATAATAAGGTTGGAAAATTACCGGTTGTTACAACACTCGCGTTTCTTGTGCTGATGGACCGCTTGATCTTGATCTAAGTCTTAGGCTTTATTCGCCAGATTACTAACCCCCTGCTAAACGCGCACGCCCATAGATTCTTTAGAGGTTATTAGTCAGTTTAAGAGTATAGGGGTTGCATCACTTGTAAATCATTGTGTAATCAATATTTTTGGGATTTACTTTTGTTTTGGTGTTAAACCAAAGGAAGTGCGTCTAATCAATCTTTTTTTGTTGGAGCTGATTATCTTAGTGTGATTGTTTCGTGTTTTTTTGAGTAAACATACCTCGGTTACTAATCGCGCATTCATTTGTTAATAGATGTGATATAACTGATTTAAACCGGTTTTGGTACAATTGAGTATCTTATTGTGACTGTTTCGTGTTAGATAATCGCTTTTAAAATGCAAAGCCAAACACTCCATTAGTCACAACTCGTAAAATTTTATTTGTGTCTTCAAGTTGGTAATATACTAGTCTTATATCATTTTCAAGCTACTTTTTTTTGTTTATCGTTGGAATTTGTCTCTCCTTCCCTGTTGCTGTTAGAGTTTGATCGACCAACAACCGGTTACTAGCGCGGAACTTTGATCTCAAAGAAGAACAACACACAGCAGATTATGACAGAAAAGAAAGAACGAGTACACACACAAGGTATTACCCTAACCGATTGATTAGTATTGAAAAAATGAAGTACATAGTCCTTTCCCCCTCACCAGGTAGTAGAATTAAAATAGGACATTATTTCGGCTAATGATAAAGACTAAATATAACAATTTTCACCTTAGGCTTTATATTAGCCTATACCAACACTCAGCAACTCCAAGCAGTGTTGTAACTTGTGTCCAGGTATCACTTTCGTCAAGACATCCACAACATTATGTTCAGTACCCACCTTCAGAATTTCAATCGTCTTTGCTTCCAAGACCTCTCTGATAAAGTGATTGCGCACATTGATGTGCTTAGTCCTCTCATGAAAAACATGATTCTGCGATAAGTGAATCACGCCTTGATTATCACAATTAACTGCCACAGAGTTAAGCTTTATACCAAACTCTTCCAAGAGTCCCCTAAGCCACATAGCTTCCTTCACACCCTTCGTAAGGGCTATATATTCCGCCTATGTAGTTGAAAGAGCCACCACGTGTTGTAGCGTGTCATTCCAGCTTACAACACATCCCTGTACTAAAAATGCGTAACCAGTGACTGACCTACCTTTATCCGGATCCTTAACATAGTCTGAATCAACAAAACCTGTTATGTCCACATGGTTGCCACGATTTTTCCCATACACCAAACCCACGTTTGCAGTACCTCGCAAATATTTCAAAATCCACTTCACTGCTTCCCAATAATTTTTCTCGGATTCGCCAAATATCTGCTAACTATACTTACCGCATACGCTATAGCTAGCCTCGTGCACACCATCAAGTACATTAAGCTCTCAACCACATTTGCATACGACACCTTACTCAATCTTTCAACATCACAATCCCTAACATGGCAATCCTTCAATGACAACTTGAAGTGACCACTTAATGGCATCTGAACCGATTTCAACATAACTTGAAGTGCCCACCTAATGGCATCTGAACCGATTTTTCATACCGGGATTGTGACAACCCCAGAATCTTGCGACTCCGATCCCTGATGATCTTCATACCAAGAATCTTATTTACTTCCCCGAGCTCCTTCATGTCTAACTCCCTTTTAAACAAAGACTTGGTAGACCTAATCTCAGCCTTGCTCTTATAAGCAATCAACATATCGTCTACATATAACAATAGATGGATATACTCACCTGGTGCATAACTCCTGTAATATACATAGCTGTTGTAACTGCTACGCTTGAACTCGTTGCTTAGCATATACTCATCAAACCTCCTATACCATTGCCTAGGTGACTACTTTAAACCATAAAAGGGATTTCTTTAACAAACATACCTTGTTACCTTGTTCATATCCCGGTGACTGCCTCATGCAGATCATTTCTTTAAGATTTCTATGTAAAAATGCCGTCTTTACATCAAGCTGCTCCAGCTCATAATCTTTGCACGCAGTCAATGCAAGTATAACCCGAATAGATGTGTGTCGAACTACCGACAAAAATACTTCATTGTAATCAATACATGCCCTGTGTGTGAATCCACGAGCCACCAACCTTGACTTGTACCTAGGCTTTTGAACACCTTCAATCCCTTCCTTTATCTTGAACAACCATGTGCAGCTCACCAGCTTTTGCCTGGCTGGATAATTTGCTAATTCCCATGTCTTGTTTTTCCTCAGAGAATCCATCTCTTCTTCCATAGCAGCTTTCTACTTAGAACTTTCTTCACAAGCAACTGCCTCTTGGTATGTTAATGGTTCATGAGTATTTTCTTCCTCTGTTGCAGCAAACGCGTAAGCAGCCATATTACTCTCATCTTGAAACCTCAAAGGTTTCGTTCTTATCTTTGGTTCTCTATCTCGAACCAACTGATAACCTGTGAGATCCGATGTCTGATCAGTTTCTTGATCCCCTGTATCTTCATCATCGCCATCTTCCTGATCTGTCTGATCTTTCTCAAGCGTATGATTATTTAATCTCTGCAGTTCCACCTCAACCTGTAATTCCTCAACAGACTTATCAGAACCTACACCAGAATCCTTCAACGTGTCTTTGTACATGACATTTTCATTAAAGACCTCATTCCTATTAGTGACTATTTTAGGTGATTCATTATCAAGCCTATATAGTCTGTACCCCTTCACACCCTGGGGATATCCCAAAAGAACGCATTTTTCGCTATCGGCTCTAGCTTACCTTGTTTAACGTGTGAATATGTGACACAACCAAAAGTCCTTAACATTCCATAATCACTTAGATGTCCCGACCATATCTCCATAGGTGTCATTTTCTCAATCGATGTCGATGGTGACCTATTTATAAGATATGCGATCGTACATGTCGCTTCCGCCTTGAAGGTCTTGGGCAATCCAAACTGAATTAATAAACAGCGTACCTTATCTATGAGAGTTCTATTCATACGGTCTGCTAGCCTATTCTGCTGCGGCATCCCGAAATCTGTCAGATGTTTAGCAATCCCACTCTCAACACATAGCTGCTCAAACTCCCGGTTACAGAACTCAAGACCATTATTTGTCCTCAGCTTCTTAACCGTCCTCCCAATCTGATTCTCTACTAACTGCTTCCACTCTTTAAACTTTCCAAATGCTTCGTGTTTGAACCTGAGAATATAAACCCATACCCTCCTGGAGTAATCATCAATAATAGATAAGAAGTACCTCTTACCTCCCAATGATTCCACTTAAGACGGACCCCATAAGTCTGAATGCACAGAGTCTATCACTCCCTGAGTAGTGTGCCTTCCTACACCGAAACTGACTCGATGTGACTTTACCAGAACAAAATTCTCATAAAAATCGAGCTTACCTAGACTCTTATTGCCAAACAAACCCTGCTTTTCCAGCACATGTAGTCCCGCCTCGCTTATATGCCTCAGTCTTTTATGCCAAACCTGCGCAAGACTGTCTTTTTCTTCAACACTAACATTAAGCTCACCTGCCACTGCATGGCCATCCAAAGAGTATACACAATTATCCCTTCGGGTTCCAGATAAAACAATCCTGGAACCATTAATCACCTTGATTTTGCCCGACTGTAATTTTACGATATATCCCTCTTTTTTAAGAGTTCCCAACGATATCAAGTTTCTTTGTAATTCAGGAATATACCTGACATTGTGTAGCACAAAACTTGACCCATCTTTTAGTTGTACCCTTACCTTGCCAATACATTTAATCTTGCACTCCCTATTGTCACCCAACAGTACCCTGCCCCCATCGCATTCTAGAAAATCAAAAAATAAATCTAACCTAGGTGTCATGTGGTATGAACCTCCTGAATCTATGATCCAATCTAGCAGAGCCTCTATACTCATCAACATCATCACCTTAGAACCGTTATAAATCGAACCACTAGAACTTGGTTGATCGTCTTATTGACGTAACCTGTTGACTTCTTGCGATTATTCTTAGGACAGTTTCTCTTCAAGTTATCCTCAGATTGGCAACTATAGCACTTGAGTCTTCCACCTCAAGACTTTGATCTTGACTTTCCCCTTGAATGACGTGAATCCCTACGATCAGTTATTCCTCTCACATATAACCCTTCACCATCATCCTCCTTCGCCTTAGACCTTTCTTTGATTTCCTTTGAATTTGGTGTGGCCATGACGTCCTTCAAAGTCAAAGCTTCCTGTCCATAGAGCAAGGTATCTACAAAGTGTTTGTATGATGCTGGTAAAGAAGTGAGTAATAACAAAGCAAGATCTCCATCCTCGAAATTTGCCTCAATATTTGCTAAATCAAGAACGATTTTGTTGAACTCATCTATATGCTCGGAAATATTTCGTCTAACCGGCATGTATAATGTATACAACTTCTTTTTCAGGTAGAAATTGTTGTCCAATGACTTTGTCATGTATAAATTCTCGAGCTTTAACCAACCCTCCGCTGAAGTCGTCTCCCCGGTAACCTCTCTCAGAACCTTGTTACATAAACACAAAATCACGGCACTGTGAGCTTTCTTGTTCAGCTCAGCTTTCGCTTGAGCTTCCATATCCGCGGGTAAAACCTCCAGAGCCACTTCATATCCATGTTAGATTAATAAAGCACGCATCTTGATCCTCCATAACCCAAAATCACCGGTTTCATCAATTTTTTCGATGTCAAACTTGGCTCCCGTCATTCTTTATCTCTTCGTTGATTTTCTAAACCTTGTGACAAACCCTCACAATCACAAAACAACAAAGTCCCTTGTGCAAATACTACAAAGTAATAACTTTTTTGTTTTTGTTTTGTAAAAAAAATAGGGAAAATTCTATATATACCCAAAATAAATTTCATAATTCCATATATACCCAAATGACAAGTTTTCAATGCATATGTACAATGCTTTTAAAGCATGTGTTGGGAAAATATAAAATTATGACTTTTGTTTTGGGTATATATGAAATTGCCCCAAAAAAATAATAATCAAATCAAGTCTTAGGCCCAATATATATATATATATTTCTAAGTCCAGAATTAGTTAAAAAAACTTATATCAGTCTTGGCCCAATATAATCTTGGTCCAATATATTAGAAGTGAACAAAACCCTTATTCTTTACTTCGTAGTTTAGATCAGATGTCTTCTTCTTCCTCTATAACTCCGGTATAGAAGAAAAAACAACTGACACTGAACCTTGTCGATTTCAATAACTGAAAAATAACAAATCCTTAATCCTTCTACACCTTGTCACAAACCTGGACAATTAAAGAACTCAAGAACCCTTTACTGTTGACCTAGCTGCTCCTTCTTGGTGTCGATTGAATTTGGTAGCCCAAACAGAAACCAAATCTGCTCCTTCCAAAACAAACGAATTACCCAAGAATACCTTCTTTGATCGATCCTAGATAACCAGAGAACTCGTGAACCAAAGCTCTGATACCACTTGTTGGAGTTTGATCGACCAACAACCGGTTACTAGCACGGAACTTCGATCTCGAAGAAGAATAACACACAACAGATTATGACAGAAAAGAAAGAACGAGCACACACACAAGGTATTACCCTAACCAATTGATTAGTATTGAAAGAATGAAGTACATAGTCCCTTCCCTCCTCACTCCTTTTATAGAGATAAGAGGGAGGTAGTAGAATCAAACTAAGACTCTATGACGGCTGGAGGTTTCCGAATCAAACTAGGACTCTATGACGGCTGAGAAAGAAAGAACGAGCACACACACAAGGTATTACCCTTAACCAAACTATTGATTAAGGGTAATACCTTGTGTGTGTGCTCGTTCTTTTTTTCTGTCATAATGTGTTGTGTGTTGTTCTTCTTCGAGATCGAAGTTTCATACTAGTATCCAGGTTGTGGCTGATCAATTGCCACAGTTGCTATGATTGGTCATGCTAGAAACAATAGATTGCTCAATTTTATAATCATCATAGTATGTATTAATCTGGTTAATATGGTTTTGTCATGCTAGAAATGATAGATTGCTCAATTCCATCTGATTAATAAACTGGCATGTGCCCGGTCAAAGAAAACCCGGAAAGTTCTGGCCTGCCAAATGCCCGGTCAAAGTATTTCGGCTAATATTGGATGCGTCCATAAGCCTGGTCTTATGCACGGTTAAGCGAAACTCAAAGAAAGCCTGCATGTTCTGGTCCTTGGGGTCAGTCTCAAAAAGTCCCGGACACCCGGTTTTTAGGCCCAAAATGGCGATTTTTACTCATTTAACTAGAGGTGATACCTTAATCATAATAACACACAAAAGAAGTGATAAGGGTCTGCTTAGGACCGAGTGGCCTAATTAACCACTGATTCTTTGCCAAGGACCAGGCTTGGTGCATACCAGTATGCTTGTAACAAGATTGTTCAACTGCCTCTTTTGGCGTGCTCTATAATGCAACTATACAACATTAATAATAATCAGTTGCAATCTATAGGAAGGGTGGTGTCTGCGTTGGTCACTTACTATCGGGATATTCCTTGCATATGGAGGGTCCTGCTGAATCAAAAGGTCAATAAGACTCGAATAATGTTGGAGATACATGGAAGCATGCGATCAAAGCCGCATATGATGCTACAGTTGAAGGTTTTCCTGGTGGGGAAGTTATTTCACATCTCGATCACAAGTAAATCAGCTACTCCCTTAAAACATTAATTGTTATCAGGAGTAACCCTTTCTTGTTAGGAAAATTATTTTAATTTCTTGAAATTGCAGAAGCTTTAAAGGCTGGCAGAAGAAAGCAATCATGAAGAAAGCAACCATCGAGTATTTAGGTGAACAGAATATAAAGATCGGCGAACCAAATGATTTATACTGATCTCAAGATTATATTTAAAGCCGGCATCTGAATATTAAACACATAATCATAATGCAGCTTCGAATTCAGTTTTAGAAAATTTGTTGTTTGTACAACTACTTAGAATTACTTTAAACCTATATGGTTCTCTTTATAATTATCATAAGATACATATTTTGTCTCCAAATTCTATGTTTGTTTAACCCACGCAATTGCGGTTATCTACACCCAATAGTAACATAATAAACATATTATTTAAGGGTGTTTGGATAAGCTTAAGTTCTATAACCCTCTCATAGAATGAAGTAAGCTTGCTTGTTTACTTATTTCCTAGAAAAGAACCATATGCTATTTGAATAAGTAGTTCACCAAAACATCTTATTAAGCTTACTAGTTTTGTGAAAAATAGGATAAACTAATAAGTTCCTCAAATATGCTTACCCAAACACCCTTTAGAAGTACACAACGATATTACAATGGACTAATAATTATTATTAAGTACCTGCAATTAGGCCAAACCCCGGTGTAAAACATCGAGTATCAGGTTCTATTGGCAACAAGGATACAGATTGGATTAGAATCTGTGGCCAAAAGGGTATCCTGTTATCGGGTCAACCGGCTGTTGGCTAACTTTTGATGGCAGGGAGTTGGTGTTTGCTATCGGGTCTTATTGGCAGTCGTATTTACTTTGTGTGGGAATACAGGTACTTGAAACTTTTAAAGGTCTTTTTCATATGTCAAAGTTAAATGGTTCAGCAATTCATCAATGTTTCCAATTGATTCAGATAATGATGTTTTGACAGGTATATGCTACAAGATCAATATGACACAAACGTTCAACCATCCTAGTACATTTATAAGATCCCGAGCATCGTAACCTAATAAAGAGATGTTGCATTGTTACCTACCCTTAGTCCCTTACACATATTAATGCAACTTCTTTTCTGGTTTTACTTGAGAATAAAACTATTTTCTGATGCCAATAGTTGCATAACTAACTCACAGACATAAACAAAAACATATAAAGGAGCTCATTCGTATAATAGACAAATTCCAAAAGTAAGTATAGACATAATAAACATACATATAGGGATTTGAAATGTGAAAAATATGGAAGTTGAATGTGTTGGGCTATATATACATCTCATCTATCATAACCCTAGCACACACTCAAATATTTTCTCTCTAGTTTTGTATTGTTCTCTATGCGTTTTTAATAATTTTTTCTTTGAGTCGTATAAATCTTTTGATCTGTTATGAGATAGGTGATGTTGTGAATAATAAACAGAATACTGAAGAGGTTGGTTGTATGAAATTCTGTGTCGTGTCTTGATATGTATTGATTTACAATATAAAATTCCATAAAGAGTACGTGCTGTTGGACAATGAAAACCCCGTAGGTGTAACTTTATTATTAACCACTATTTATAGGAGATTATATCAATTAAACCCTAACGCACTCAAAGCCCACAAACCAGGCTTGAGCCTATTTATCCACTAATACACCCCCGTAGTCCGAGCGGCGAAATCGCGAAAGCTCGGACTGGAGTAGTAAACTAGAAAACAAAAACAAAACCTAATAAAAACATTAACGTAATAAAAAAACGAACCGACTCGTGACTGAAGCACAAACAACAATAAAGGAAATCGTGACCTTGCACGATACTAAACTGCGTGACCTTGCACGACACTTAAACCCCGTGACCTTGCACGACCGTGACCTTGCACGTTTAAAAGGAACTTGTGACCGTAGCACGAATCACCAACACAAATAAAATTAAAAATAAAAAAACTTTTATTAATAAAACAATTTTTATTGATTACATAACCAAGTTTAAAGAGCCATACGAATCATCAAATTGATAGTGATCCTTGTAAACAGTGTACCACTTTTGCATCTTTATCTTTTCAGCACGTATACCTCTATGTGCCGCTACTAACATCTTTAAGTCTTTGATTATGTCGTCATTGCAATTCACTCGTACCTTCATTCCGAATCGATCGTTAAACACCACCTCGATCATCTTGATTTTTATTTTATTTTGTTATAATGGATAAAGAGTGGTGGCTAGGGTTTGACGGGGTGCCTTAAGGAAGACGGCTCTACATAGCCACCTAGGTCTGAGGATCAAACCTGACCCGCTCCGATACCATGTTGGACAATGATAAAATCCCGTAGGTATAATCTTGAAGATAGGTTTCGACAAGTGTGTGGTTTGGTGTTAATGGTGTAGCTGCTGGGATCTGAAGAAGTCGAGCTTCGGTTTGCATGAATTTTATATCTATCTTGTTTTTTTTATATTAAGAAAAAGAAGTTATATTTGTTTTATTGTTTGTTAATGATTTGTGTTGGTGATTTGTGTTAAGGTAACAAATCCACACTACCGATTTGTGTTGGTGATTTGTGCTAAGGTCACAAATCCACACAACCGTGATTTGTGTTGGTGATTTGTGCTAAGGTCACAAATCCACACAATCGTTAATGTTTTGTTTTTTTTTCTTTTTCTAGTTTACTACTCCAGTCCGAGCTTCGCGATTTCGCCGCTCGAAGTGCGGGGGAGTATTAGATAGATTAGGCCCAAGCCCGACTTGTAGGTTGGGTCTATTAAAGTTAAGATTATGCATTTATACTCTATAAATAGTGATCAATAATAAATATATACTACGGAGATTTACACGTGCTAGTGGCCCCAAACAGGGAAACAAACCACATATGTTGAGAAAAAAATTACTATCAAGAAATATTGGGCACCGACTTTGCTGTCGGTTCTATTTTTGGTCTTGCTAGTAGTTTCATAAATTTCCAAAGTACTCTATCACTTGCCACACGTTATTAGACAAAAGACTTGGAAAAGACTAAAAGAGATGTTTTTTTTTCTCCTATAAGAATTGATGAGGAATATTGTTAGCATTATCATTTCATTAACATTAGTAAAGACTTCATCACTTTCACTTATGGCGAGCTTCACTGCCTTTGCCTTCACAATTTTATTAGTGAAACCCTAATACCCTAAACTCACAAATGGGCTTGAGCCTGTTTATTTACTAACAGTTGGATGGAAAGAATTAGAATGGCAATAGACATTGCCCGTGGGATCGTTTACCTACATGAAGAATGTGGGCAAATGATAATTCATTGTGACATTAAGCCTCACAATATCCTCATGGATGAGTACGGATGTGCCAAGATTTCTGATTTTGGATTGGCAAAACTACTTGAAAATGATGAAACTAGAACAACCACCTTGATAAGAGGAACAAGGGGTTATGTTGCGCCTGAATGGCACAAGAAGCTGTCCATAACAGTTAAAGTTAATGTTTTGCGTTTAGTTGGAAAACATTTTTCATCATTTTTTATTTTCTGTTTTGTAGGAAAAAGGATGGGGTTTTCATCTTCACAAAACAATTGAAAATTTGAAAAACGCGTTTAGTTAAAGAAACATGTGTTTGTGTTTTTCATTTTACAAAACTAAAATACATGTTCAAGTGTTGTTGTTTCTATCTCAATTCTGTATTTACTTTTATAATATTATAAAAACATATTCGAAACACAAAAATAGAGGCGCCAAAAATGGTACGGGCCAAAACAGGCACGGGCTAAAACGGGCACTAAATGGGATAAATGGGCTACTGGGTGAATCTTATTTATTTAATGTTTTTTTACGATTTCGTTCTTTTTTTTACGTTTGCGTCCATTTTTTACGTTTCGTCAGTTTTTTTACGATTTCGTCCTTTTTAACGATTTCGTAGGTTTTTTAACGATTTCGTCCGTTTTTTACGATTCCGTCCGTTTTTTACGATTCCGTCCGTTTTTTTACGATTTCGTCTGTTTTTTACGATTTTGTCTTTTTTACCTATTGTCTGTTTTTTACGATTTCTCCGTTTTTTTACGTTTTCGCCCCTTTTTTTTACGATTTCGTCTGATAGACTTCTTATTAATGTAATTAATTTATACCGAATTCGTACTTTTTTTTATACGTAAGCGTCCATTTTTATGTAACTCAGTGTTTTTATTTTGTTTTTAACGACTTTTCTCAATTTTTTAACGATTTCCGTCTGTTTTTTTTAACGATTTCGTCCGTTTTTATACGATTCATCCTGTTTTTACCGATTTCGTATTCCGTGTTTTTTTAATAATACAAGATTTCCTCCTTTTTTATTAACGATTTTGTCTATTTTTTATTTACATCCTTCATATTACCGTTTTTAAACGATTTGCGTTTCGTTTTTTTACGTTATTCGCCGCCATTATTTAACGATTTCGTTTCCGTTTTTATTTTAATTTTCCGCTTCGTTTTTTGTATTTTATTTTACGTCTGTTTTTTACGTTTTCGTCCGTTGTTTACGTCTTCGTCTATAATTTTACGTTTTCGTGTGTAAAAAAAGGACGAAATCGTAAAAAAACAGACAAAAACGTAAAAAAATAGGACGAAACCGTAAAAAAAATACGAAATCTTAAAAAAACGGGCGAAATCGTAAAAAAACGGACGAAAACGTAAAAAAACGGACTAAATCGTAAAAAACGGACGAAAATGTAAAAAACGGACGAAATCGTAAAAAAACGTACTAAACCGTAAAAAACGGACGAAATAAAAAAACGAACGAAATCGTAAAAAAACGGACGAAAACTTAAAAAACGGACGAAAACGTAAAAAAGCAGACGAAATCGTAAAAAACCGGACAAAATAGTAAAAAACGGACGAAAATGTAAAAAAAACGAATGAAATGCAAAAAAAACGGACGAAAACGTAAAAAACGGACGAAAACGTAAAAAAACTGTCGAAATCGTAAAAAAATGACGAAATCGTAAAAAAACGGACGAAATCGTAAAAAACGGACGAAAACGTAAAAAACGGACGAAATCGTAAAAAAGGACGAAATCGTAAAAAAACGAACGAAATCGTAAAAAAACGGACGAAAACGTAAAAAAACGGACGAAAATGTAAAAAAACTGTCGAAATCGTAAAAAATGGACGAAAACGTAAAAAAAGTCTGTAAGCGTACATAAACATCAAAAAACTTATAAAACGTATAAAACGTAAGAAATAAGGGGGAAATAGATATGAGTGTCATAAAAGGAAAATAGGGAAAACAAAATAAAATTGTTTTCTAGTTTTGTGTATAAAATGAGAAAATGGGGATTTTGTGTTTTGTAAAGAATTTTGTTGGAAAACGATGAAATGAACGCGATCTCTGTTTTCCATGTTTTCCACAAAACATTTTGTGGAAAACAAAGGTGTTTTCCTCCAACTAAACACAACCCTATAGTTTCGGAATAGTTTTCTTTAATATTATATGTTGTCGGAGGAATGTGGACAATAGCCGTCCGGTTGACGAAGCCGTCCTTGCAGAATGGGTGTATGACTGTTATGAAGCAGATCAAGTATCAAAATTGGTGGATGGCGAGAATGTAGATAATTTGACATTGGTTCGAATGGTTCGAGTCGGGCTTTGGTGTATTCAAGAGGATCCATCCATCCGCCCTTCGATGAAGAAAGTATAGTTGATGCTAGAAGGGAGCATCGAAATCCCAGTACCTCCGAACCCAGCTTCATTATTGAGCATTGTTTAACGTTGCAAAATAGCCATATTCTACGCTAATGTAATTTTATAATTTTATCAGTTACATATCTGAATTCTATGTAAACCAAATTGTCCAAAAAATGAATAATCATTTATTTAAGCTGTGCCGAGGAGGACATCAGACCGCATTGTATTGGTGATTTTAGTGATATCGACTATTTTACGTAATTGCAATTTACTTGAGACCGATGAGATTTCCTATGATGCACGGATGTGAGTTTGACATTTTAAATATGAATATCAAAAAACACTATGTTGGTCTTCAAAATTATTTGCAATTCAAAAATCAAATCTGGCATTGCATTTCCTTGTCAATGTGACAATGTGAGTGTACCCAAGGCTCACTGTATAAACCAATCTACCCTATGTGATAACAAACATAAAACATACAAGTACACAACAAACTGTTTATAAATTTACAGGGGTAGGTTATTAAGACCTTTTTAAAACCCGTTTGTACCTCTCTCACAAGGCATCTCTCTTTATAAGTCAAATGATCGATCATTAAATGAATCAAACGTGAATTCAATTTCTCGTAGTCTTGTTGCATGTGACCTAACAAGACCTGGGGTCTTTGTCCCACAAAACATGAAGCGTGGTCTAAACCGACCAATCAACCAAGCATTTTAGTGTTACTTTTTGACCATCCATGGTAGATTTTGAGTGTGTTAGAGTTGATGAAATTGGGTTTTCGTTTAGGGTTTTTAGAGAGAGAAGATGTGTGTGTGTATGTGTGTGAGGGGGGGTTGTTTAATCAGTGTGTGAGAGATAACGAAAGAGTTAATCATTTTATAATGGGATCATTTTATTTTACTACGTAGTACTTACATTTTAACTCTTTTTGACTAAAGAAACCTAAATTTAATGACTAGTACTCTAACTCTAACTTAGAGTAAACGAGATGAAATGTGCCCGCGCGTTGCGGCGGGGTAATTTTTGAACATTGTTAAATGAAGATGTATACTTAATTGTGTTAATACCTGGGTTAATTCTATATTTTCGCGCGTTGTTGCGGGACGTAATATTATTATTATTTTTTTTTTTGCGGGTTTATTTTTTCGGTTTCATGTTTAATAGTTTTTTTTTCTTATATGGGCTTATGTGTTGGGCTTCATATTTAAATGTTTGTTTTTCTTTGCTATATAGGTTTTTTTTAATGTCACGCGCATTTTATGTGGGCTTATGTGTTGGGACTCATGTTTAAAGGTTATTTTTTTTTCTATATGGGTTTTTTTGTTTGTTTTTAGTGGCTTAAAATGACACCGTTTAATCAAAGATGTTTCCGCGGGTATTTTTTAATCTAATAACCTAAGCAAAGTATTAACCCTCTCTGAATGAGTTCCTGTGCTGTTTAAGTATATTAGGTGATAGAGGCGGTAACAGGGTCAGTATCCATATACTATGGATAGGATTTTAAACCTACCCTAGTACCACTACTAATCCCATGTTTAATTGGTAATCTAATAATAGGATTAATAGGAACTAAACCACCGATAATACTACCAAAACCCAAGGTCACACGATTGTCAAAGGATATCTAATGAAACCATGATCTAACAGGAAACAAACATTATAACGATAGTATATTCATGACTAGGCCAACACTTGAAGTGCTTAGCCGCTCATAAAACAACACAGCAAGAATTAATAAATATAATTATGGATGGAAAACTCATAACTCTTACAAAATCCATTTATGGATGATTAAATACAAAAGTAAGATAAGTATGATCTCCCTTGGACTTCTAGTGGAATTCTTTGAGCTATGGAGGCCTTGATCACCCCTTAGATCTGTGGTAGAATGGCTGATGATAAAGTGGCTGAACGAGGCCTTTATAGATTTTGAATATGCTACGACGTAACCTTTTAAAGGTTTACGCCATAAGCTGCTGACATGCACTTTCCATATTGCATGCTTAAAGGATGTTAAGGCGTAATCAAGTGTCCATGTTACGCCGTAATGCTGACTCAGATGTCTTAGCCTTTCATAATAATAATGTTACGGTGTAAACCTTGGGTGTGGTACGCCGTAATGATGTTGGGTGACGTGTATTGCCTTTAATATGTTACGGCGTAATACTGTCGTAGGGGTTACGCCGTAAAGTCTCATAAGAATCCGTGTTTTCTTTATTTTTACTTCCTTTTCCTGTGTTTCTTTTCACATACTCGCATTTTACCTGAAAATAATGAAATAACCGTAAAAGTATCGAATTCAAGTATTTATAAGACAATTGCAAGTATTTTTAGGGGGAAATTGACACTAAAAAGTATCAAATATTTGATGTTATCAGTAACAAACTCTTATTATGGTCATGTTTTGATGATAGTCTGGTGTTTATTCAGGTTTCGTGTTAACCTGAATAATCCATTTTAAGGGATTATTATACTTTCTTTCATATATCTCTTTCATATAGCATAGTAACACATACTAAAGAAACCAATGCATAGATGTTCCTTGATGCACAATCACATCATGCTCCCGTTGAGCTATTAAACTTTTTTTAGGGATAAAGAGGATTACCCTGGTAAAATATATTACTCACAAAAAAACATTAGAGTACAATGGAATGTGGCTGAAATGCCACATTAACCTCAAGCAAACGCTTGAACAACCACTAAGCCATGTGCGACATGCCACACAACGACCAACTAACCAAATACAGTAACAAGAACACCAATAGGAAAAAAACACCTAATTGAACATAAACCCCCAAAACAATGCAACCCCCTCGCATCAGGAGTATAAAGCGCTAGTTGAGCCATTAAACTTCTTTGCAATAAGTACCATCTTATCTAATGAACACAATTTGTATAAACCACATTTAACATTGTCATCACGTTAATACTCAGGTAATTTGAGAACTTGGTTTACAACCAAAAATCACACTTAAATCTGTTCTTATTTCTTTGACGATCGATATTTTTTATATCTCATATTCTATATTTGATCCTTTTTAGCGATCTTTTCGTCACGTAAACGTTAAAAGTGTGTAATTTAAGAATGTAAATAAAAACCTTGGATCGTGAATTGGATAAAGGTTTTAGAGCATTCAGTTGTAATCTATAAATATGCAACATGATCATGTCGAACTCGAACTTAGTTCAGCCAAGTAATTACATCTGATATTGGATTAAATATTAAGGTAAATTCAATAACCGATTCATCAACAAGGTGAACCACTTAAGGGTGACCTAGTGGTGATGTAGTGTAAATAAAGAACACACAAATTGAATCTGTTAAGTCTAACGAATACCAGAAACAATCTTCTAATTATCGTTGATTCGAAAGAAATACCGATAGTTAGGAAAAATTCTTGACAAAACTGCCAAAATAGACTTTTCATATATTTTAGAACTGAATAGCCATGATCATAGTACAGTTCTTAAATAAGCATATAAAACTAAAATGGACCTCAAAAGACAAACGAGCCAAAAACTATGCTAAAAACAAAAGTCCAAAAAACCTAAAAAAATACAAAAATGGAAATAACTCCTAAAATATAGTGTTTCGGGGCTCGAAATCTCCATAACCCAACTATGTTTAATTACTACGGCGTTCTCCTCGCTTCAAGATTCGAATCGGCTGGTCCTGGGCTTGAAACGGATTATCTGAGCCCAGTTATGCCCTTTTAAATAAAGGGCCTTTCTTCACATGATCTTGGGCCTCCTGAAACAAAATGGCCCCTTCTTCAATACTTGGGCCTGCATCAAGTGGTAAAGGGAGTTGTGGCTATCACTTTAAAATGTATGAGGTCTCAAGTTCTGCTAGGTGCAAACAATCTTAAGTGGCCATGCCAACCTCCTGAAAAAGGGAGGGCTTTACGTGGTTTAAGTCTGTGTGGCGATGGGCTCAAACCTCGTGGATTAGTCCGCCAAATGTTCAGAAATAATAGTTACCTAAAACAAAATATGTAGAAGCTAATATATTCCCTTTTGTCCCTCGTCTTAGTTCATAACCTAAGTACACTTTTAAAAAACATATTCACACCTGATAGTAATACAGAAATGTGAAGACACATAAAGTTGAGGACTCTCACTTGCATAGAAAAGTTGAAAGTCGTAAACTCAATCACAACGTTAGACGATGATAGGACTAAGCGACTCCAATAATGGTAAACCCAGCCTAAAATGTGAACAAATAAAGAATTTTAGACCTAAAAGCTAAAGAAAGGTTGATATATCTACCAAAACTGATATGAGTACCTTTCAAACCTTTGTGGCAGGGATATCAATGACCCTTTAGAGATCATAACTGTCCACTAATCCCTTGGTTATCTAGCAAAGCAAAAAAAAGGTTTTATGATACAAAATAGCATAAACATATATGTTATATGCTTCGTAATATCTAAAAGAAGAAACAACAATCCTAACCTTGTGGGAACCAGTATTATCCTACCTTCAATATAAAAGGAAGATGATCTCAAAAGAAATGAAAATATCAGGCATATGAGCGTATTGTATTGAGCAAAGAAGGCTGGTGCAACGCACATTTTTAAAGGAGCTGAAATTTAAAACCATAATATTGGCCTGTTTTTTAATATTTACATATGAGTACTATTTATTATTTTTGAAGTACATAAGAATATAGTCTTTAACAAGATGGCTTGCAAAGCTTGGTCCTCATGTTCCAACTATAAGCGAGGTTGAGGGGTTGGATGCTCGTATGCAGGTTGTATAATGAACGCATTATAATCAAAATTTGGGTGCCCATTCGGCCCAGTTTTTATAAAGCACAATCCAGTATGTAGGTTGAAATTTTCACCACAAACAAATGGAAATGTGGTGAACAAAACGGGTATAAAACGCATGCAACTAAAGTTTTCCATGCCTAATGAATTGTCTTCTTTAATCTTAGCGTACATATACCAAATTGGGTCATAATAAGCACAAAAAGATACCAGTAAACCCCACTATGAAAGCAATGAATAAACAAACAAATGTTTGTATTAGAATAGCATCTGGATTATTTTCAGAGCTTAAAGGACTCTTTTTTTGGGTGTGGGTTAATAAAAAAAGTTTTAGCATTTTATGTTTTGTAACAACATATATCTACAAATGATTGTTTGGATTTTTTGTTTGTTGTTATCTCAAAAAATGTATCGATATTTATAGTAGTATCTTATTAAGCAATCCAAACTATATCTCGAGTGACATGTTTGATATTGCAAATGTTGATTAATGAGGTATATTCTCCCTCAGAACTTCTAGAGAAGAATTATAGCTCGAATACCTCTGTCAAACTAGCACTGGCCAAACTGGATAAGTACTCCGGAGATGCTGGCATGTCGAAGGACATGTTAGGTCTAGAGAAACCGAGAGAACTCCGAAGAAGATGGTATTTCAAAGGACATGTCAAGTCCAGAGTCATTAGCTCCATCCTAGCACAGCGATATCAAAGGACAACCCGACAAAGGTACAGTCCTTGCCGAGGATCACTGTAGCACCTCGGAAAAATTTAGAACTTCCTTTCAGTTTATGTAAAATATGTACCGCAAGCACTTGCAAATTTGCCGTTATTTTTCCAATAAAAAGTTATTCCTTCAAGTGACTTACAATATTTTACGCTATTGAGAGTTTTAAATAGCGCGTATAAATCATCGTTTTTGCTTTCGGATCTAAAAGGGTATTTTAGAAAACGCGTAACAATAAAAATCATATTTTATTTTTATTTTACGCCGCTCAAAACAACGCACGACTATGTTATTTTGTGAACCCATCCATATTTCAATAAATAAAACTATAAATGGACAATATTTAAATATTCCTGAATAAACAATGTACCTTGATGTTTCACTACCTCAAACTCTAAATATACAAATGTATATCCAAGTCAATCAGTGGAAAGAATTCAAAATAAACGAACTAACACCATCATTGCATTCTTACATTTAATGTCCTACACCTTTCATTCACATGCTATGTCTTGTTTCAATTTCAATTCAACCAATAGTAATTATTCTTTAACAGTATTATAAAAGAGAAATCATAACCAATAGTATCATATACATCAACAGTAGGTGTAAATAATATCATTCACATGCACATGAGAAGCCTCAGGAAACTAGTGAACACCTTGTAGTATAAATAGACACCATTCTCTTCACTTCTAGTAGCACTCTCACCCACAAGATTAAACAAGAGAAGTAAGGTTCGAGTGAAATTCTAGTTAGTAAACGTTGGGTTTAAAGGGGTAATATTAACCAAGGGTTGGTTCGAGCTTCCTTGCTACCGCCGTCTTTCCGCATCGACTAGCTAAGCTTGGACCTCCGTAAGTCATTCTTGTAGCACCATATTTATCATGTATATAACGTTCATTTTGTAATAACACATGACATGCATGATATGACCCATGCATGGTCCTTGTGAGCATACGCATGCCAAGCTTTGTCATGCTACACATGAAATATAATGCGTAAACATTCGACCTACCATGAACTAGTATCAAGCATATCGAAATTTAAAAACTATACAACAACTTTGACTAGCAAAACTCGACACTTATACTCGGTTTGAAACGTTGGCACTAGGGACGAGTAAGACTAAGGCATACGTGTTAAATGCTTGTATTGTGACCCAGACCAAGCCCTACCATGACCACCAACGCGACGGGTGACAAGGGGCCACTGCCTCAACGAGGTTGTGCCTCGTCGTTGGCTGCTCCACAACGAGCAAGGTGGCTGCTCCACGGGTAGCAACCCACTCCAAACCTTTTTTAAGCCACTCATGCGTGCGAGACAGTTGGCTGCTGCCACTGTTGCTGTCGTAAGGTGGTGGGTGGCGAAGGCTGGTAGTTTCATACTAACCGGCTGCTGCCTTCATCATTTCAACGCACCCTTTTTGGTGCCATCATGTTCGACCCACCAAACGCACCACTCGGTGTTGTTGAACTCAAACGAATCACTCAAGCCACGCGAGAAGATCGTCTTTGTGTTTAGAAACGGAGTCTTCTCGTTGCTAACTAAATAAGTTGTAAACATGCGAAGTAGATAGAAAACTAGAATATATACATATGGGTCTTGTTGCAAGAAGAAGGAAACGAAAACAGTGAGTTTAAAAACTCACTGTTGTGCGTCAGGTGTGCAGCAAAAAAAAGTTGACAAAGAAATAATTCATACTATGCTCATTTATAAGTTTTGACATAGATATATATTACATGCATAATTATCGAACTCTCGGTTCGAGCCCCAAATGGGTTGACAACTTGATAACGAGTATAGTTATTTCAACAAGTATAGTTATTTTAACGAGTATAGTATTTCAACGAGTATAAGTTAGGAACGATAATTTTCGATGCTTTAAAATTATTAACAATGGAACCGAACTTTTAAACAGGTAAGAGAGTTTATCCCGGCTCAAATATTTTAGTTAACACCAAAAATATTTTCAAACTTATTTGAGTTTAAAGTATGATTTTAAAAGGCATATGATTTAAATTGTAAACCATGAAACATAAGAATATTAAATATAAGTAAATAGTTTTTACAAAAATTATTTAAACGTTCTCACATGAACTGCAACATATAAAACGGACATTCAGGCGAAATTTAATTGACGACTAGAGTAGGTAAATGAGCGAGATAAATATATATATATATATATATATATATATATATATATATATATATATATATATATATATATATATATATATGTGTGTGTGTGTGTGTGTGTGTGTGTGTGTGTGTGTAACACAATAGTTGGTAAATAATAAATATTATTAAAACCTAAATTGTAATATTTAACAATATGACCATGTGATCTTAAGCACATATTTACATTAAATTAGGTATAAACACTTATAGGTGCATAGTCGTGTATCATCCCTAGAGCCAACAGTCTGATCCGAGATATAAGAACACAAAGCAATAATTTATTATTAGGCAAATAAATTGGATAATTCCTATATCGAGTCTTTAGAAGGGACACTCAGATTTTTCGTATCTGCTTAGGTGTTGACCAAGTCACTATTTGACGCGTATAGATCCAATCTCCCCATTCAAAGCGATTAATTGTCAAGGTGAGTTTTCATAGCCCCTACTCTATTGTTTTAAATCATCTTTTGGGGTGAGAACATTGCTTATTTCAAACGTGTAAATACAAGTACAATTACTCATTACTAATTGGTCTATGTCCCGATTTAACCCAAGTTGCTAATTGCCCGATTTATCATGAACCGTTAATTCCTTGTAAGAGCGAATGTTATGGATAGATCTATCGGGATTGACATCCCTATTTGTCTTGAACTGACATTAGTCAAGCAGACACAGTTTGATTTAAGTCAGATTACGGGTGTCCCGGGTTAGACACCTGCAAGGGCATTCATTTATTGTTGGTATATGTTAACGCTTCGGTGTCATGAGCTTAGACAATAGTAATGCAATTTATATGACTTTGTATCTGTTATATTGTCATATGCGGATGAAATCTTGTGATTCATAAACACTACATTTTCTGCTTAGACAAACCTATGAACTCAGCAACTTTATGTTAACACTTTAGCAATGTTTTCTCAGGTGTTAAGAACGAAGATGCTATATGAAGTCTCATGCATTGCAGTCATTTCCCGTTATCTGAAGATCACTTGTACTATTTAAAAACGATGTCGTATCGTCTATTTTTATGCTTCCGCTGAATGTTTAAACAATTTATTATTTCCTAATTCAAGTGATCAATTTTCTTAAAACGTCTCATATAGAGGTCGTTCTGTATTGCTTAGAAGTATGATAATCATGAAGTCACACGCCCTCGGCTGCCATTATACTCTGATATTTTGGGGGTGTGACAGATTACTTTGTTGATTTTGCGATAATCACTACTTTCATTAGAGGTGAGTTTATAGCTCATCTTTCACTTGTTTTACATTACTTTACAAATCTCTAAAGAGAATACATGCTCGCTACAACTTGGTTACATATTCATTTACAATCTCTTTTACATACTTTATTTCGTAACTCATTTACATGAACGTTTACAAACTCATTTATATGATTGATTACAAACTCGGTTACAAGAACATTTATAAACTCATTACACGATTGATTACAAACTCATTTTCATATCTCATGGTGAGATACAATACTTGTTTTTACTTATGGACGCAACAACTTTACTTTTACTCGAATGATTACGGATTTGCTTAGGTTGCATGAACTATTAATTACTCAGAGGGTAAGCGCGAATGTTATAAAATAGATCTATTGGGGATTGACAACCCCCATTCGGGTGATTAGCTCTCACTAGTTCGAGATCAAACTAACAAACTTATACCATGTCGGATCATGACTCGCTTGGAGCCTCAAGGTCAGCACAACATACTCATGAACTCTTACCGTGCCTTGAATAAAGTGGCATACTGATAAGTCTACGTCGCAGTTTTATGAAACTTAAGGGTACAATCGTAATCACACCTTATGTTGCATACTATGCAATACATACTTGAAACATTTTGGGATATTGTGTTCATTACAATTATGATACTCTTTAATCAATTGCGGTCTAACTTTTATACAAATCTTTGATTCCAACATTTTAACAAATGCACTTTTGGGTGGTTCGTGTTTACACGCATTTTAAGAAAACCTATATATTTGAGTTTATGTGTTGCAAGTTGAAGGTCCTGATAAACTGAATGGATCTTTGCAGCCTATAAAGGATGATAACCAAGATGTATAAATACAAACGACTATGTAGAAACAATGACTTGAATACAATGTGTTAATGCGGAATCTTAACACAGGTACTAAGAAGAACACTGAACAACTGAATAACAACTTTATTAAAGTGTTCTTGAGGATTACAGATTGCTAACTATGATATGTGATTTGCTAAACTTCTTTGTTCATATATTTTCAACACACGTGTGTAACTATGCCAAAGGTGATCCTTGTTATATACTAAGTTACCCTAAAATGGCTTCAAATTTTTGTAAATATCTCATAAAATATCTTTTTTCTAAATATCTTTCAACAGGTACTAACACTAACTTTCTATAATGGTATAATAACTAACAGTACTAATATTTTGTATGTCGGTTAAGTACTAACTATTTGTACTGTCGGTACTAAGTTAAGAAAACATTAATCCTAACAATCCTCCCTTAAACATGAATGTTAAACTATTTTAACTTCATGTTTCTTCAATCCTTTAAGCTTCTTTTAACGCACAGAGGATGTATCCAAACATTCTTTATCATTTCTTAATCTTGTACACTCTATCCTTCTTTAGCAGCAACCTTGTCTTTTCAGCAATTCAGCAACATCTTTTCAGCTACTCAGCAACATCTTGTTACCTACAATCCAACTAAGTTGGCTTTGTAGTTTTTGGCAAACTACCAGCCATTAACGGATTTGATGTTCCTTTACCAGTAGCCGTTTGCTCTGGGATAGATAACTCTTCATCTAAGAATATGGTGAGTTAATTACCATACAGTTTTTGGTAAACTGTCAACCATCAACGGATTTGATTTGTCTTTACCAAATACCGTTTGTGTTTGGACTAGCCAATGCTTCATTGTCATAACATGGTGCATTGATAAACCATATAGTTTTTAGCAAACTATCAGCTATCAACAGATTTGAGTAGTCTTTACCAAGAACTGTTTGATCTCGGACTAGCCAACTCTTCACCAAGAAGCAAGGTGAGTTGATTACCCTACAATTTTTGGTAAATTGTAAACCATAAACGGATTTGAGAAGTCTTTACCTCAAGCCGTTTGCTTGTGGACTAGCCAATTCTTATGCCTGTTAAGCATGGTGAATTGATAACCATTTGTTGTGTGGTGGTTAGCCAACACTCAATCCCTTCTTACTTCCATCAGTCTTATTCTTTAGATTCTAAATCAGCAAGTACCTTCTTGATAAATCTTATCAATTCCAATGCCATAGTACTTTCTTCTTCAGACTCCAATTTTAGCTTTATCATTTGCACCAGTATTTCCTTCTTCAAAGGATACTTCTTCTCTATTAGCATGTGAATGACTAATCCTTCATCAGTCATCAAAGTGTGTACCCCTGAGGAACTGTGCAGCTTCCAACTGATTATATTCCATTCATGCTGTGAGTTCCAAAACTCATCTTGTTCTTCTGGATTGAACATAACTATCAAATCTCCCCAAAGAACCTTATCAAAACCTTCAGGCATCTTGTCTTGATATATGTCCATCACAAGTTTATATACAGCATCTAAGTCTTCTCTGTCAAACACTGAAAGCACTCTCATCAATGTACTGAAGTATCTCTTTTGACCATTACTTCTTGTTACCACATTCAAATTAATCTCTTCTAATCCTTTTGATTCATCAAACTGTGGTTTATTGCCAAGATACTCAGTCTTCCAGTCAATGATTGGATACTTTTTGTCAAGAATTTCATAGTCTACTTCCTTGTCCTCATCTGGAGCTATTGTCAAACACAATCTCAGCTCATCATTTTCTTTTTCAGTGTCAGATGGGTCATCTTGAGAAGTATCTTGTTTGAATCTTCTTTTTCTTGACTTCATCTTTTTCCTTGTACCCAGCTTTCTCTTTCTTGTGTTCTCTTCTCCTTTATCTTCTTCCTTGACTTCTTGTTTAGATTCCTGCTTGATCTCTTCAACTTTGGAGGAATCTTTCTTATTCATTCTTTTGATTAGGCTTTCATCTTCAACAGACTTCTGAAATCTTCTTGGGTTCATGTTGAGACAGGAAACAAGCAAATAAACAATGATGAAAGTCCTTATGATTGTTTCTCCTTTGCTTTTGAACATAACTAACAAACGTGTAACAATCCGTATTTTTGATCAATGAACGACGTCATTAAATTCACTATTTATTTTTATAGTTTTTGTTATCGTGCGCGTTTACTTT
>BQNB010030858.1:8579-54498 GCA_026074375.1 Tanacetum coccineum
CACAAACCATAAGGAGTTAGACTCTAATTTTCTAGCTGGTAAATCTACATGATATTAGGTACGTCCATGATTTGTTTGAGTTGTCTAAGTAGGGTAATTGGGTATTTAAACATGGAAATAAAATCCACCAAAATTCATAGACATACTAGACACATGTGGAAACCTCTGTAATTTTTGGTATATTTTT
Source organism: Tanacetum coccineum (assembly GCA_026074375.1). Lineage (NCBI taxonomy): Eukaryota > Viridiplantae > Streptophyta > Magnoliopsida > Asterales > Asteraceae > Tanacetum > Tanacetum coccineum. The sequence continues at coordinate 8,767 of BQNB010030858.1, forward strand.
AGGAGCTCTTTTAAATGGTCTTTAACATCGGGAAACTTGCTTAAAAATATTGGCAGATTCTAGAAAATTGGAAAACCCTAATTTAGTTACCTTGAGTATTTTAAATGGCAAGATTAAGTAATAAACTTATGAAATAAGATAGATAATAATATGTAATCTTGGATTTATGTAGATTCGGTGAAGAGGTTTTCATCTTTTGTCTTCGTGTTCATTCTCTCTGTTGCTTGTTTGTTAAGGTACGGATATTCCGTCCTTTTAGTAAGGACACCTTATGATTTAAATCTCCATTATCTTAGCGACTTTGATTCAGTTGATATTCGTTTGATATTCCATCTGATTTGCTATCCTTACTCATGACTCCTTTGATATTCACTGATATTCCGTTTGATTTTATATTCGCAATTATGATTCTGTTGATCCTTGTTTGAATATGATGTTAGATCCGTTATCTTGACTTGATCATTAGTATCTTGTTCACTTATATCTTTGTTTTAATCTTGCCCGAGCTATTTGTATCTAGTCATGGAGGTACCATGGCCATGTCATTGATGCACCAATGGCATGACACTATCTGTGGCGGTGTGATTAGTCTACAGCGTTCCCTTTTGTATTATGATTTGATTATATATGTTTGTACACTCGCCATAGTGCTTGTATATGGATATAACTTTGTTTTGCAGGGAGCGTATGGATGCATCCTAGGTACTTCATTTCGTTCAGTTCAGGTGAATGGTTGTGTGTGTGCAATACACCCCATTTCACATTTTGTAGGGTACATTTGGAATCTACAGCTCCCATGTATAATTTTATATGATATAATATGATACGATGTATGTTGGATTATGTAGTCTAAGCGTGTGGCATGCTTTAGACTTTTGTTTCGAGCTCGTGGGCACTCCTTTGTTATCCTTAATTCTTAATTATCGCTTATTATTTCGTATGACATTTGTTTAGCAGATTCTCGTGATCCGTTTCGTTCATTCTTTTATCTTATTACCGTTGTCGTTATTATATCTGTTCACTGAGTGTTAGCTCAGCCGCATTTTCTTTTCCTGCGGCAGGTACTAAGCGGGAAGCTAGGATTTGAGTGTTGAGAGTAGGAAACTTCTAGAAGACCAACCCTTATTAGATTTCCCATTGTTTTGGATTTATATTTAAGACCCTTTCGTTTGAAGATTTCTTTCATTTAGACTTTGTTGGAATTTAATACTTTTGGAGGTCATTTTGTTTCATGACTTGGTAAATTAATAAAGTCTTCCGTTTGCGTTTATATGTTCTGATATGACACCATAATGTGATGCTTTGTCTCTTTATCAGAGCGGGGTGTTACAATGGAAACTAAAGCTAACGAAGAAAAACTTCTTAAAAAACTAAAAAGCGAGCCTGTCAACACTACCTTAGTAAATGATATTCGAAAAACACCAGAATACACTCGGCATTTGCAGGAGTTGGTTTCAAATAAAATTCAAATTGAGGAATTATCCATGGTGATTAAATGCTCGATGCTCTGCTGTGTTGCAAAACGAGCTCCCTTCAAAAGAAAAAGATCCATGAAGTTTTGTTTTACCATGCATCATCGGTAATACTACGGTTAGTAATTCTCTTGCTGATTTAAGGGCTAGTATTAGTGTAATGCCGTTTTCTATGTTTAAACGCTTAGGTCTTGGGAACTCAAGACCGGTTAATACGATAATCGAAATGGCAGATAGATCCATGCAATCTCTAAAAGGAATCGTTGAAAATATTCTAGTAAAAAATCATAAGTTCATCTTCCCGGTAGACTTTGATATTCTCGACATCATCGAAGATAACAAAGTTCCAATAATCCTGGGAAGACCCATGTTGGCTATTTCACATGCTAGAATAGACGTATTTGGAGGAAAAATCTCGTTAGAAGTTGGAAAAGAACAAGTTATCTTTAACGCCAACGAAGGAGCCACCCCTGTAACTGTTTTTTCTGTCTGCGCAATTAAAGATTTCGATGTAATTGATAACATTAAGGGACCAGACGATTTGGAAGAGTTTCTAATGGATGATGACCTCAACGAGGACTTGGGAAACTTTCTTCAGGATAATAACCTATTTCTAAATTATGAAGATCCTGGAGCTAACCCTCCTTCCCCAAATAAATCTCCAAGTGGAAATTGGAACCCAGTTGAGGAATTTCAAGATTCTGACGATAACCTTGGTATTGGAATAGACGATTTTTTTGCAATAGACGATCTATGGGATGACCTGGATTTTTGAGCCTTAACGAATAACAACCCTTAAAACTAGAATTTCTCAGCATAGGAAATATAGTTAATAGATACAACCCTTATAATCTTCAGATTACTTGAAAAATAGGGTTTGTTAACTTCAACCCCTACATTGACCCAATTTCCCCGTTTAATATAATGTCTAAAGTAGCTTACAACTCTATTATTAAACGGGAACTCTTTTACACAGGAAATAACATTGCCGGGAAGGCAAAGAATCTGCAGGTGTTCATCGGATGCCACTCCTTTTTAACCGACTTCATTATCCTAGAAAATGTAAACGAATTTGTTGAAAAAAAGCTAACCGAGGTAATATTCGGTAAACCTTTCAAAGAGAAAGTTGGATTAGAGAAAGATATAAGTAAAGGAATTATTTGGTTTAAGATTGGAGATGATAAGACCATCTTCAATATGCCTCGAGCTGAGAGAAGGCTCAGTAAACTGAGCACCAAACAGCAAAACCTGATGTCCCCCATTTTAAAAATTAGTGACGAGGATAAAGCTAAAGGAATTAGTCACCCTTATCAGAATATAAAAGATTTCTATAAAGGCTGTTTAAACCTGGGAGAAGAATATAAGCAAGATTTAGAGGTTACTGACTGGATTAAATGGGGACAGGCAAGTATGCATAAACTAACGTAGAGTTAGTTTGAGTCTAACTTTAAAGACTCGTTAATAAACAAAAGTGCTCGTCGGGAGACAACCAGTCTTTTATTTTCTGCATTTTAGTTGGTTTTTGTTGGTTTCTCTCTTATTTTGCAGGTTCTCGCTATAAGGATGTGAAATTCGAGGTCTCCTCGACTCGTTTTCATGTGGTAGCAAGGTTTTTTCTGGTTACGCCATAATAGATATAATTATGGCGTAATGTACTTAATTAGTTATGCCGCAACCTTCTTATTCAAATTTCCAAAATTTTAAAAACCACATGTTTACAGCGTAACCTATCCCATGGTTACGCCGTAAAACCTTTTCTGAAAAACTAAATTAAGTTTAAAACCTTTTCAAAAATCGTGAATAAGTAAATAAACTTTGTGGGTATGTTCCCTAGAAACCCTCACGAGACTTCACTCGTCCACTTGGGCCACCAAGTGGTTTAAAAGGCTTGTTGCATATGCTAAATGCAACCGTGATTCCTCCGAAAGTGAGTTAGGTTTGTATATTTATCATTGAACGGTTTTATGTTGTACGCTTGTTTTAGTGATCACAGGGGAAAGTGAGCTTTGCTCAAGATGGAGATTTTCTGGATTTCTCCACCGGCTTATTACATTTCATATGTTCATAAGTAATGCTTAAGGGAGTTTCTTATTCTAATTCTACCCTTTATGTTTATTTCATTTCCTTAATGTACAATATTGACATTATACAAAATAAGTGGGGGGATGGGAGTAGAATTATCACTTGACCTATTCTTGCCTTTAATTTCCTAGTTTTCAAAGAAAAATGGTGTCGACTTTAAAATTTTTGACATGTTTTTCTTACTAAACTAGAATCAATCTTTGCCGAATGCACATTAACCTTTATTAATACTTGGTGAGGTTTAAGCCTGATGTTCCATTTTCATCTCATTATATAAAAAATCACCAAAATATTAAGTGTGCCGGTAGTACTGTAGACTTTAGAACTTGGCATGTACATCATTTTGAGACCTAATTGATTAGCAGGAATAGATAGTTCAAGAAGGCAATATTTAGGAAAAAGCCTATATATGTGTGTGTGTTTATCAACTTGTCACACTGACTTGTCGACCTCCCCGTGTAAAACCTTTGTTGCACTCAATGTTAGTGCAAAATACCCCTAGATCACCTTGTTAAGCCAATCTCTGTTTAAACCCTATATGTTTCGTTACACCATTTCGCCTTAGCCTACCATGTAGTCTTTATTCTCTTCATGTTGAAATCTCTGGCTACTTAAGGTCTATGGTTGGGGGAATGGGTACAAAAAATATAAAATAAAATTTTGTTTTAAAAAAATGCATTAGTGGAAAGACCAAATCATTAATGATCTATAAAGACCCCCCCCCCTATGTCATCACTATCGATATTGTTCATCTCAAGTGGGGGACATATGTATTATATCAAACGTTGCAGGGGTAATAATAAAAAGATACAAACTCATGTAACATTTGTATATTTGAAAAATAATGGTGCAATTATAAGCCATCCATGTGCTAAAAATGTAAAGATGGTGCAACTATAAGCCATCTTAATGATTATGAAGAATGGAGCTAGTAGCCCATTATTGAAGATTAGATTTTCGGACTTAGACTCTTGGACTTATGGATAGACAGTAGCTAGTTATGACAACCTTAGATTACTTTAGACTAATTGTTTGTGTTTTTATTTAACAACAATTATTGTGTATCATGTGTCTTATCCTACCCTATATCGTTCTACATCCCGACCATTGGTTTTGCTCGAATGAGGGATTTGATTGCAATCATGTATGTCTATTCCATCGTTATGGATGTGTATATGTGATTTTGTCGCCCTTGTTGGTGTAACGCTTTTGGAAAAGGACTGCAGGATGATTCACAGTAAAACATGTTTGTCACTCTCATGTTGGCCTTTGAGTTCTTTAGACCCTAATTCTAGTTGGTGGAGACTTGTGTACTTTCCAAGCTTATGATAGGATACATGCTATGACTGTGCAATTGAGTGATCACCCAGAAATGAAACACTTAGATTAGTAATGAGAGTTGAGTGTTTTCGATCCCCTTTTCGTGAGGTGTTCGGCTCTGGTATTTTCTAGCATAAGTAACTTATAAATTCATTTCTTCGAGTTAAATTAGGGAAATATTTTTATAAATTATTCTAAACGGTTCTACTTGAGGGCAAGTAGAAGTCAAGTGGGGGATATTTGATAACATCAAATAGTTAATACATTTTAATATCAAATTCCCTATGTTAATTGCTTATATATAATGTTATATAATGTTCTGAAATGTTGTTAATTGTCTATATTTAGTTTTCAGAGACTGAGTGAGCATTTTAGCAAATGACGTGGGATTTGGACATAAATGCACTAAAGTGAAGAGTTCAAGGCAGTTTACGGCATAACACCCCCGAGGGGTTACGCCGTAACATTTTCTTATGAAGAAATGAGTCATCACACCTTTACGGTGTAAAGTATCTCCTACTTTACGCCGTAACATTCAAAATTCATAGAAGATGATTTATCTGAGTCAGCGTTACGGTGTAACATAGGCGACAAGGTTACGCCGTAACATCATTTTAGCCTAGAAGATTTGAAGCTTACGTAGCAGGGTTACGGCGTAACGTCTCATAAGGGTTACGCCGTAACAGTTTTGATTTATATAAATAAAGCCCTCATCCGGCTCATTCAGCATCACTCACTTCCACAACTTACTACACAGCTAAAAGGGGTGATCCAAGCCCCTAAGGTTCGAAGCATTTCGTCAGAAGGTCCAAGGGAGAAGTCACTTTACTTAATACTTGTATTTAATCGTTCATAACATTCACTGTAAGAACAATGATGATTGCAACCATGATTACCTTTTCTTTAATTCTTGCATTTCTGTTACCATAAGAGGCTAAGCACTCTAAGTGCTGGCCTAACCATGTATTTACTATTGTTAAAAGTATTGTTTCATGTTCAATTATGGTTATGTTAGATATCCTTATAGCCTTTCATTAATCCTTGTGTTTTGGTAGTATAGAGGGTGGCTTAGATCTTGTTAATCCTGATATTAGACTTAAACCCCCTCCTTCCTTCTTTCCCCCCTTTTCCTTCTTCCCCCACCCACCCCTCCTCCTTTTTTTTTTATTTTACTCCCCCCCCCATCACCCTTGTTTCCTTTTCCCCCCTTTTTCCCCTCTCACCTCTTCACTACTTACCCCCACCCCTTCCCCCCTTACTCCCCCCCCTTCCTTCCACCCTTCTTCCCTTTTCCCACCCCCCCCCCCTTCCCCACTTCTTCACCCCCCCCCCCCCCCCTTTTTTTCCCGACCTCCTCCCCTCCCCTGACTACTCCTTTACAGTGTTTAAACCTGAGATTAGCAGGGTACTAGGGTAGCTTGACACCTATCCCTAGTGTAGAAATTGGCCAAATTACCGCCTTTTCCATATTAAAAACTTAAAAAGCGCAGGAACTCTTTTAGAGGGGGGTTAATAATCAGTTTAGATTATAGATTGGTCTTAAGGGTAGTTTGGAATTAACCACTACAAACTTGGATGCCCTGCTTGTGTGATCATAAGGGAATGTGGGATCGTAGAGTAAATATAGGACAGACCTTAAATGCCAGTTCAGTTCTGTCGATATTAAAACCACTAATGGAACTTATAATTGAACATTGCACAGGAAAATGTAATCATAGCATTAGTAACAAAATGGTTAGGCTAGCACGCTTTTCTCCCTGAATTCTTCTATCACTTTAAAAACATTTTCAACTTTAAAATCAACTTTATTGCATTTAATTTCCTGTAGTTATTAAAATCAACTTTAAAAACATTTTCAAACATGACATAATCAAATTAAAACTAGTAAACCTTAGCTCTTGGAACGACCTCGGATTTACCAATCTACTGCACTATAAACGATCGGGTTCTCTGCTCGTTAGTGCGTATATCGGTAGACGAGTTTTATAAATTTAAAACTTGGGATTTAATTATTTAAAACAATTTACGCATCATGACCTTGTGGACATTCATATTGAAAAAGGATGGTAGTAAAGTATTATTAAGATCTACAATAAGTTGATTTCTGAACACAAGAGGAAACTGAAAAGTGAAGATTTAATCCCGACTTAATATATTTATTCAGTGTCAGTACCTTTACAACAGGGTGAGCAATATCCAACTCTCGTAAAATGGCATTTTAATCATTTGTAACGCCCCGACCCCAAAGGGTAGAAGTATTACAAATATGGTGTGACATCAAAGGCATACATAATCATAACACAAGCATAAACAGCGGAAGTCTCAAATAAATAACCAAAGGAAAATAAGTCAACATGACTTAAGGTCATAAGTTCTTAAAGGACATACTATCCAAACGAATAACAGAAATATCGAATGTCACGAAAAGTAACAATTCATATATCACTAAGATCTCTAGGGGAAAAGGCCACATAGCCACTTATAACACGAAAGCAACCCAGCTCCTAGCTTAGTACCTGCCGCAAGGGAAAAGAAAATGCGGCTATGAGCTTTACAAAAAGCCCAGAGAACAGGATTAATATATAATTCGAACGCAAAAAGATACCAGAAAATTCAAAGGACACGATATAGGTGTCAAAGGCATATCCACAAGACTGAGCTCAAAGGAATACAAATATAAGGTAGACAAATCAGATCTCAATTAATAGTGTAAGGTAAGATTGAATTCTGAAAAATCAAATCAAGGTCAATTTCCATGACCAATAACAAATCACATCATAGTTAACCATGAGAAGGCATACCTATTCTCGCGAGCTCCAAGAATTTTGTGCCAGACGTGGAAATGCACCAAACATCATTCACAAATATACATATATCTTTATGTCATTTAATCCATCGATTACAAAAACAAACTTAGGATGCATCCCTGTGCCCCTTAAACAAATATTAATCTTATAAGCGCTATAATTTCAACATGGGGGGACCGGCGTTCGAGAAAGAAATCATACTCACTCACACATGAGTCATGCCAAAGGTGCATCAATGACACGGCCATGTTACCTTCATGGCTAGGAAACAAATAATGGCTTGGGTCTCAAACTGAAGGGTTCAAAGCAAAGTCATATCAAAGTTCATTTCAAAGGGGATCATAGCATAGGTTTCAATGCCAAGTTTCAATATCAAATGGTAGAATAGCAGGGTTCAAATAGAACCTAAATAAAAGATCATATAAGAGAACCAAGATAAAAGGTCAGAGCAAATGTAGCAAATACATAAGTAATCAAAGATAGAAGAGGAATATGTCATGAGAAACCTTAACGAAAGGTCAGAATATTTGTTCCTTTTATTCGAGCAAAGAATATCAAAGAAAACACCACATGAATATCAATATTTCACTCACTCTTGACCCGAACTAAGAAATGATGAATTCGAATTACAACCCATTCATTTAAGTTATAATTTCAATTTTTTAGTAACTTTCCTTTTTTTAAGTAACTTCCATTTTTAGTAACTTTCCTTTTTGTAACTTTCTATTTTTAGTTAATCTTTCCATTTTTAGTAAACTTTTATTATTTTTTAGTAACCTTTCTTTATTTTTAGTAACTTTCCTAAATTAGTAACTTTCCACTTTAGTACTTTCCTATTTTTAGTAAGTTTCCAAATCTATTAGTAATATTCCATCATTTGAGATTCTATTAAGTATTTTGAATTGTTTAGGGAATTAACATGTCAACCTTAAGAGTTTTGGTTAAATTTGACAATTTTACATATGTTAGGGTTTATTTACATAATCATACTATTTTTTAGGTTAATGTGTAATATCAAAGTTTCACTTTTTATTCAGTTTTTACCTTCCATTTTCTGTATTTACAGTCAAAACCCGTAATTTACATATTTACTTACTAGTCCTTTTGTTTATTTAATTATTTTAAAACAATATCTTTAATGATCCTTATTACAAAACATGTCCTTTTAGATTCAAATATGTCTATAGTCATACTTTAATCATTTTAATACTGTCCAAACTAAATTTAAGAAATTTACAATTTCAGTCTCTATTTTAATTAATTAATTTCTAATTACTTAATATATGTATTAACCATTTTAATCCAAAATAATATCAATATGATTTTTTATACCAACTTATTTTATACAGAATATTAATAAGTATAATTCTTGTTTATAAAAAGTCTCATAGTTTCATAATTTCAAATCACCCCCTTATTAATACTTAAATCTCAAATCGGCTATCTAATAATCCTCAAAACCATATTTGGTTTTTCCAACCACAAACAACATTATTTACCCATTCTTTAGCATTAAATGAACCTGGAAAAATTAGCAAAACCCTAACCCTAATTTGTTTAAACCTTTTTTCTTTCTTTTCCCCTTTATTCGCAAATCGGCAAACAAAGATAAATCCCAAATAATTTTCGAATCCTCTTCTAAATTTTTCCAACAATTTATCTGAGTTACATATGATATATACAACCTTAGAAAAATATAAAATCAAGTGTACAATCATTTTTGTGCCGATTTCATAATTATTTCGAAATTAGGGTTTCTAATTTGTTTTAATTCATACGATCAATATAACATGCATGGATATTTTTCCTACTTATATTATGGATTAGAATGATGAAAAATGAGATACAAAAATACCCTTGATGATCCTTGATGATTTGATGAATTTATAGAACTCGGTTGTGTTTATTCGAACCAAAACAATTACCACGATCGAACCAAGCAATCCACGATCTTCCCACTATTTTTCCCACCTTCCTTGATCTCCAAAACACCTTAGAAAAATGGTCCTAGCCCTGGAAAAACTTTGGTGCCGCCTCTTTTGTATTTTAGGGTTTCGGTGGGTTTTTGTTTTTAGGATTAAACAAATAAAATGCATAAAAGAATTATAATAAAGTATTTGGCCGAATTTTGGGCTTTTAAAATGGACCTAATCTGATTTTTAACTTGCCAATATTTATTTTGTAATTATCCATATTTATTTTATATTAATTGTAATGTATAATTAAATAAATACATATAATTCGGCATAAATACATATACATAAATATTAATTATTTTTCTTATATAATATAAGGTATTTTAATCTTACATAAATTTCATAATTGTCATATGTTGTATTTTTATAATTTCTAGAATTAAAATGAAATTTATGCATGCTTTTATGTATTTTTCTTGCATTAGGGGTATTTTGGTAATTTTACACTTGTTGAGATTTTTAGGTTTTACAAGTATATTTATAGAAACCTTGTTGAGTTTCTTTAGAAGAATTGATCTACTGAAACCTTGTTGAGTTTCATTAGAAGAATGGATATACTAAAACCTTGTTGAGTTTCTTTAGAAGAATGGATATACTAAAATCTAGTTGAGTTTCAGTATAGAAATAGATCATGTAAAATAGATCTATTAAAATTTTTTTTAATGAAAATTGACAACATCATATTACATATGTGTTTTTGTTAAAACATTTTGTAATAGGTGATATTTTTTAATTGTTTTAATCGAAAGACTTCTTTTAAAATGGTTTTGTATAACGGATCTTACAAAACATTAGTGTTTTAAACAAAAGATGAATTAAAATCATTTTGTTAAGAAATACTTGTGATTAAGCATGTTGTTAATAGTACCAAAATTAGTTACAAACTATTCAAGGGACGTCATATTAACATTTGGAATGTCACGAGTGACATCAAAGGATCTGCTCCCGAACTTGTTAAAAGGGAGACCAATACTCAAGTTACGTGTATGGTAGATGCTTTGAAGCATTCAGAAACCTTATGTGCCATAACTATGCGTTATATGGTCTAAATGACAGGAAAACTAAGGCCATGAGGGAATCCAACCTTGGATAATGGTGGATTAGCACTTTGGTATCATGTCATGTATATGGTGATAAGAGTTCGATTAACTCTTTCAATGCAGTTGAGAATGGAGAGAATAAATTTTGGGCCTCTCCAACTGCTAATATCAGGGGAAAAGGAGATGTGATTCACATCTAGAAAAGAGTCTAAGTTAACCAACGGGCTGTAGGCGTCAGATATTCGTAGGAATCTTGTGTCTGGATGGTTACTTAATGAAATTTGGCTTTCATTTTGTGTTTGAATCAAATAAAAATTGAGTTAACAAATAACATAATTGAGTCTGTACGGATTATGCCTTTAAAAATGTTTAAGCTGAATGTATTTTTTAATGGTCATTTCAGTAAAATGAGTATGAATTCAGCTTATTTGATTGTTTAAATGTATGGCATGGTTGACTCGGACATGTTTTAATTTTTAACTCAATATGTTGTCTAATTAAACCAAATTGGATACTCTTTTTTGTATTGACACGGATTACAGAATTAAAACTTGTGTTGAAGCCAAATTGACAAGATTGTCTTTTCTCTCGGTTAAACGGAAATAACCGAACCCCTTGATATGATTCACATGGTTTTATGTGATTTGAAATTGATACCTACTAAGGTAGCGAATAGCGAGTACTTCATCATATGTGTTGATGGTGGTACAAAATATTGCTATTTATACTTACTTGAGAGTAAGGATATAAACAAGATTGTTCTATATAAATAAGTTGAGCATCAACTTATTATCCAAAATAAGATGGTTCGAAGTCATATCGGAGGTGAATATGTGTTTCTATTTCTAAATTTATGTGCTAAAGTTAGAAAAGACACAAATTTATTACTCTTGATACTCCAACAAGAGAATTGTTGAAAGAAAAGAACCGTGCTTTAGAAAATATGCTTAATGCCATGTTCTTAAGTCCTGGTTTATGCCATGGCATGTGGGGGAAAGCGATTGTATCGGCTACTTATCTTTTAGATAAGATCCCTTGTAAAGAAAATAAGATAGTTCTTATAAACTATGGATGAGAAGAAGACTATCTTATAAGTATTTACAAATGTCATATTGAACCCCAAGGTTCAGAAGATTTGACCTGAAACTGTGAATTGCATATTCTTAGTATATGCTCATAACACTAGTGCTTATGGTTTCTTTGTGTATGTTGATCTACTTAAGGATACGATAATGGAATAAAGAAGTGCCTCCTTCTTTGAAAGTATGTTTCCATGTTAACGAAGGAAATTGGAAGATCGTCTAGAATAGATGACGAAGTTGTCCAAGATAAGAGACAACGGGATGATAATGATCTCCAAGATGAGAGACAAGATCAACCCAAGGAAGAAGAGATTAAACCTAGAAGATGCAAAAGGGCAAGAACCGAGAAATTGTTTGGACCCGATTTTGTTTCTTTTATGGTTGAAAATGAACCTACTTCTTATCGAGAAGTGGTAATTTCCTCAGAATGGCTCAAGGGAAGAAGCCATTATAAGTGAAATAGATTCTATTTTACAAAAACATGATTGGGAGCTCGTGGGTTTACTTTCGGGTTGTAAACCAATAGGCTATAAATGGATCTTCAAGAAGAAGATGAAAGTTGATGGCACCATGGACAAGTACAAAGCAAGATTGGCAATCAAAGGATTTAGACAACAAGAAGGTCTGTATTACTTTGATACTTATTCTACGCGAATAACCCCAATTAAGATGATACTTGCTATTTCCGCATTAAGAAATTGGGAAATTCATCAAATGGATGTGAAAATGACATTTCTAAATGGGGATTTAGAAAAAGTACTATACATGAACCAACCTGAGGGTTTCATGGATCCTAGACTAGAGAGCAAAGTTTGCAGGCATGTTAAGTCATTATATAGCTTAAAGAAAGCTTCCAAACAAGGACATCAATGTTCACCATATCATGTAAGAATGTGGATTTGAAATTAATGGATGTATTTGTGATCGATGGTATATATGTACTCTTGTGTTTATACATAGATGGTATAATTATCACTAGAAGTGATAAGAAGATAAATAAATCCACTAATGATATGTTGGAGTCAAGATTGACATGAACTTCATTAGTTGTTAAATAGGTTTCTTGGAACTACGGTCATGTGAACCAATATGGATTTGTTTTGAAGTCAAAAACATTATAAGGACAATATTCTTGAGAGGTTCTGTAACACCCCCAAAATGGGTCGCAGCGGAATAAGGATCCGGGGCGTGTTACTTCAAGATCAACAGCACAAGATATATATAAGAACGACACAAAAGTCGTTTAAATTGATACATTGGATTTAATTCAAAGACATATTACAAAAGCTTAAAGCTTTACTTGTTCTTTGTTTAATATTACAAAAGATAACATAGATTTCCCAAAACATGATGCACATAAATCTTTAACAGTGCAATCCAAAACATAATCCAATGCATCCTTGGCACCTCGTGCCTATTGACCTCCTGAAAACATTGCTTAAAACGTCAACAAAATTGTTGGTGAATTCATAGGTTTATGTATTTAAATTATGCAGGACCGCAAGACTTTCCCGTGATGTTACAACATATGCCAACAATCACAAAACCAGATTACTGTTGCACTAAGCTCATGACACTGAAGCTCAACCTATATTTGCTATTTTAGCAGTTATTTTGCCCGTACAGATGTTGTAACCCGCAACATCCAAGTCCGACATGGTCAACGTTCGTTCCCAGTGATAGCTAATCACCCAAACGGGGAGGTTAATCCCAATAGATCTATTTATAACATTCGCGCTCACATAATGCAATTAACAACTACATCTATGCAATTGACAGTTCATGATAATGGGCTCAGGAGGGTTATCGCTACTTAGGCAAACACATAATCAATATATTTAAAACACTTGCGTCCAATTTATAAAACAAAGCATGTTCTCACCCCGAATAATAGTAAATCAGTAAAACTGTAAAAAGTGGGGCTATGAACTCACCTTGAGTACAGATAGTCCAAATAATCACAGATAAAACGTCACGCAAGACGATAGATGCAACCTATTTAAATTAAGGTCGTATAAGTACCGGATTTGTTAAGAGGTTAAACATATGGTTTTAAGGATTCAAGATAAAATCATAAAGCATAATGATTCAAGATGAAATCGCAAAAAAAAAATATGTTTTTAATTGATTTTCAAGATGATAATACACATTGTGGAGAGAGATGTTGGGTTCGCTTCGAAGGGAAATGTGGGGGCTAAATTCCTAAGAGCTCTTGCAGAACCATGCTAATGTTCAGGACCATAATGAACATGACCATCGTCTTGACAGTGTCAGGGAGAGTTTTGTGTGAGTGTGTAATGCCGTCTACATAAACAGAGGCTAAGTTCAAGGACATCTCGTCTACTCAGATCTAGGAGACTAAGTGCATGTCATAAGGGAAGGTTCAAAGGTCACACCTACCGTATCCTATGCAGAAAGACTATTGTAGGATTTCTAAATACTTTTGTGTATTTGGCCTATCTCTATTCATGTGGGGGATTGTTGAAAAATTTGGTTGGCAAAGTGATTTTTGACCAGGACACAATTATCTATATGTATGTGTCAGATATATAAGTAATAGTTTGTAAGTTTGCGTTCTCTTTGTAGAGAACTTCACAATGAACTTTTATGTGTCCAAAATAGAGTTGATGTGAATGAGATATCGCGTCTCAAAGTTAGGCATTCGGTACCATGCTTAAAGAGGAATTTATGTTTATTTTCTATCCCACATTAGTGGGATGAGTAAACTTGTGAGGACTCTATAGTGTATAAATAGATGTCATAATTTCATAGATTCGATACACATCAAATCAATAAATATTATTGAGTTCCAACATATGGAGTACGCATCCGAAAAGTGATATTCTGTTATGTCCGACAGTACAACTTACTGTTTCGGTTGTTGTACCTTAGGAAACAACGAATCTGTTTTAAGGGAAGCTTTTCAAACACATGCCTCAGTTCTTTAGTGCTAAGCATGTCAAACACGTGCCTCGAAGAGTGTATCCTTGATGATGATCTAGTAAGCCCTTTTACTAATTTATTGTTTTATTTAATTATCATTTATTGTATCTGCCTTCTGTTTCCACCCCATTCTGTTTGTTTTAAATTTTTTGTCATTTATCTTCTGTTAATTATTTATTGATTATAATCTGATTTTATTTTAATAAAAGTGTACATATTTCACTACAAATACTAATTTTGGTTTTTATGTTCAAGTCCTGAACTATTCATCAAGTCAGGAACTCAAGCAATGACATGTATTGCTCAAGTGTGTAAACAAGTCGAATCAAGCCAACATTTTGTTCAGCTCAAGCTTGGGTTGATAACTCGGTGAACTTTCATGAGGGCCAAAAGCAGCTCGAAAAGCTCGAATTAATTGCAATGGTGTATTTTCAGACCAATTAAAATTGAAATACAAGATAAAAATTGAATTCGACTCGAGCTCAGCTTAAAAAGCTTGATTTATTCATAAATTCACATATTTACCGTTAAAATATACATAATAATATATGTAAAAAACATATATATTACTTAAAAGCTCGAAAAACTCTATAATAACTCGGAGTCGAGCCTATATAAGTTTGGGCTTGAGCTTGAGGCTCAAATGTGTGTATGCAACTTGGGAAAGAACATGAAAGATAGCAATTGAAACTGTTAGTATATTGTAGCATTGAGATGTCTATGTGCTATGCTAACACTGCATTTACATAGTATAAGGCCGGAATACTCGACTAGGCATCATACATCTGAGGAAGTCAACACATCCTCTTCGTAACTGTTTACCTAATTTTATATCTTCCATCTAAATCAATGTAATGTAACATGAAGAAAATAATTGTAGATTAAATATAATAGGGTAAAGAATAAACTTGTATCGGTAAACTCTATTGACATGTATCAAAGACTTGATCATTTATCGAACACTTCCTTCTTCAAAATAATGTTGCTTGTGATACCGCATGGGTCGTCATCCAAGCAAAAATCGATGTATAAATCAGTAATCTTTTACCTACTTTTTCCCGCTAAGTTTTGGGTCAATTTGGTAGTATAAGACGTCTCTAGTTTCGCTAACATAACAGTCTTTTTTCAAGCTTGTTAGTTCGCCTAGTAGGTGGAAAGGTAGCGTCCATGACTTTTTTGGTTCTCGATAGTATTTCCCGAGCACGGGCTTTGCGGCCTCCGTCTGCAAGAGAGCATAAGTTTTTAGAGTACAAATGCAAGAACATATCAATATGATTGAATGATGTTTGGAATTAAACAAGTAGATGTTGAGCACCGTTTGACTTTGTGGGTCAAGCGGTTCATCTTGGAAATTAAATTTAATTTTGCCGTGTCTACAAGAAAGTTTAAATCTTGAAGTTAACCAATAAGGTAATAAGCGCTATGAAAATCTAATACTTAATATATAAGATTTAGTTTACTATATTTAATGTGGCGGTATTTATAATTTAAACCAAAGAATTCTATCTCCATTCAAACCATTCCATCACTAATCTTCCCCATCTTTGTATGAGCCACCCGTACAATTGCCTCCAAACTTCAATAGACTGACAATTACAACAACAGTTACAACAACAATGAATACTAAGAATACGAAAGATTGTGGGGGTCGTAATGTTATGTATCTTTTGGTTTCCCCCAAATAATTTCACAATTATCTGAGAGTCGTATGTTATGTATCTTTTGGTGGGGATAACTCATTCATATGCTTTGATTGATTCTTGATGTCGAAAAAGGTGAAAATGGGCAAGAACTTGAAAAAAGTCACGGGTTTAGGTTGAGTACTGATATAATGAATGCTTGAATGCTTTTGTGTGTTTATTTAACACGCTTGGGTGAGAAATCTTGAATCCTTTGGGTTTTCGTGTTCTTATGGGTCGAACAAGACATAAATTAAGATTTTTGTGGTTAAATCACGATGTAAAAGTGTTAAAATGATTTATTGATGCTACATGTTCATGTTTACATAGTTTGAGTTGTTTGATAAGATGTAAAATATTGAAGTTTAGTTTGAATGGGTAAACTATACATCTAACATAGGCGAACAATACATCTGAGTTAATACAAGCGGACAATACATAAGTTCTTAAACTAGACGAACTATACGTAGGTGATTAACATAGGCAAATTATACACTGTCTAAAGGCGAACTATACTTGATTTTTTTCTTGTGAAACTAATCCTATAATCTTGGTAATCCAATCTAATAACCTAGTCTAAGTTTAATTAATCCCTATCATGTCACTTATATAAATCTAAATCTTTATTTATGCATTTTTTAACATTTGTTTTCGTGTCATTCCATATTTTTCTAGAAGGAAGTGGTTGCCCTTGCGACATCATTATGTCAGAGTTCGTCGGCGACGATCTACGCAGGTTTACACTTTTGCTAATGGTTGCCTATTACTGTTCACTTGATTACTACCGTTGTTAGATCCGTAATTTTTTTGCCAACCAATTTCTTGCTTACGTTGTTTGCATGCTTTGTTCTTACCCGTGAGGCTTTTGCATACCATCTTTGTTACATTTACATCTTTCGCGTTGCCTGTGCCAACTGATTATAGCTTCCCAAAAAATGTTGCTTAATTGAAAGTTTCTGTTCATAGTTGCCCTTTAGCATTCTAAATTTCTTGCTTTTGTTGTTTGTATGCTTTGTTTTTGTGCTTTAGGCTTTTGCATACCATCTTCATTACATTTTCATATTCACTGTTGCCTACACCCCTTTAGTTGCCTTGATAGTAGCCTCTTACGGTAAGCGAACGTCCTTAATTATGAAGACTAAGGGTATGTTTGACAAAAGTAACTGTTGTTAGAGTATCAACCAACGAATTTTTCTAAGAAACAATACTTTGAACCTACTTGTGTTTGGTAACACAAATATTGGAGAACCTGTACATACCCACATCAATATTGCTTCCCATCAATGCTTTGAACCTACTGATGTGTACGGTAAAACTAATGTTGGAGAACCTGCACATATCCACATCAATATTGCTTTGCATCCGATGTCAATGTTTTAGAATTGCAACATAAACGGATCACCATGTAAGCATACAACCATTTTGTCATTTCCTATTCGCCATAGGTATGGGTTTATTGACTATTTTTTCCCCTTGGATATGCAGCCTCTGAAATCCAACAAAACAACAAACAAGAAGATTTACATCCTTATGGGTTTTCGACCAAGTTTCCAATTGGAATCAAAGCACGTTCCCATTTGATAATTAACATAAAGTCCACCTTTCACTTACAAAGGCATCAAACCCGGACCATACTGGCGTTGTGCATTGTCTAGCGTTGCAACAAGAAGATGATATCATAACTAGGGTTGACAGTCGTCATCCGTGGCAGGTATTTCTTTATCTATCTGCATTTCCAATAGATATTGCCTACTTTAACATCTTGGTTTCTTTTTACCCTATTATAAAAATGAATGTCTAACGTTTATTTATATTTTTCGACCTCCTAAATGTTTTGATAAATACAAATCTGTGAAAACGTTACGATAAAATTAACGTTATAAAATTAGCTAATCATATATGATTATTTCTAAGGACTAATCATTAAGGTTATGGATATACAACTCATTAAACATGTATTAGTAATCACAGAAAATATTTTCCTTAAACCTTAACATTTTCTACAAAATGTGTTTTTTAGAAAAATATTTAAAACAAAATATTTATTCTTAAAAGATAATGTTTTATTAAAACATAAAATTTGAAATTTAAATTTTCCCACTAAAATAGACGGTGAAGGTTCTATAACAGATACAATAATCACCACAAAAGGACAAAAAAAAGAACAGAGTCTAGTGGCGGCCCCCTTTTAGGCTTGGCGGCCCCCTTATATATAAGGGACCGCCATCAGCAACGGTCATTTTTTGTCCCCTATAAATACTGAGCCACCCCATCTGAAAAACAGAACCTCTTGCCATGAATTTTCTCAGATCTATTTTTCTCTCTTCTTTCTAAAATACATATCTTAATCAATAACATACCTTGATCTTGTTTCAAGTGATTAATTCTTTCTTCCTCCCTTCTTCTTCTTCTTCTTCTTCTTCTAATCAAGTGCAAGAGAAGAACAATCGTATTCTTCTATATACGAATTGTTATCAAGTGATCTCTCTCTTCCTCCTCAAGATCACAAATCTTCATTACATATATTTAGTGTTGTTGTGTAAATTGGATTGTGTGTAGATCCAAGTGTGTAAATTGTGTATTGGTGTGATTTGGATTGTGTGTCAATCCAAGGGTATATATATCTTGTGAGTGTGTAAAGACTTAGTGAAGTCTTAGATTGGTTCTAGCTAAGATTAGGACTCGACATCTAGCTTAGTGTCGGAAAAGAAAGTAAGCGACGTGTAAACGGTTTTCTCCGCCTAAAGGGAGCTTGTTGACATAGTGAAATCTCGAGTGGAGTACTCGGGGAGTGGAGTAGGAACGAAGAGGTGCTTCGTTGCCGAACCACTATAAATCTTGGTGTCTTGGTTTGATCGTTTCTTTCCTTATCCCTTTATATTATTATTGTTCATTTAGTTCATTACATTAGATAGTTTTTGTTGTGATTCATATTGTTGATTGATTGACATATAACTCGAATCAAACCATTTTATAAGCAAAGAATTTTAAACCGGTCAATTAACCTGTAAACTATTCAACCCCCCCCCTCTAGTTTCCACAACCTGTAACGGGCTATACTTTCAATGGCACATAAATTTTTAGGCTTTTAATTATATGTGTATGTATTGATTCCATAGCAAAAGAAAAACAAATTTATACTAATTTGTTAATTCCCTTTTTAAGGAATGTTTTTTGTCTTATCTTTTTTAAGACGGTCTTTCATAAAAAGTTCTAATACATTATAAAATAGTTAAGACACATAAATTAACAAAGTCCTAAAAAGAAAATTAACAAAGTACTTTTAATGACATATAAATTTATAGGCTTTTAATTATATGTGTATGTATTGATTCAATAGCAAAAGTAAAACAAATCTTTACTTATTTGTTAATGATCTTTTAAGTAATGTTTTTTGTCTTAATTTTTTTAAGACTTTTTTTATAGAAAGTCTTAAATACATTATAAATTAGTTAAGAATAACCGTTACAAGTTTTGAGGTTATATGATGATAAATAGAAGGGTACCCGCGCAATGCAACGGCGGGTACCCGATGACTTTTTTTGTGGCGAGTAGCTGTTTTTAATTTTAAATCGTCCTTATTTAGCATGTCTCAAATACGTACTTTATAAAGTAGTAGATATATGTTTTTTAAAAGTAGAACGTTAAAATTACTAATAATGTATATGGTTAGCACTTTTATTTTTTTAATTTAAGCATTAAACTGGTGGTTATAATTTTATTGGGCTTTTCTTATAAACAATTTCATTAAAATATATCATTATTATGGTAGGGCAGTTATTATATGGTATAAATGAGACTTAAATTTTTATTTTACATTAATTTTCTAATTTCTTTTTATAGTAATTTTTTATTAGAATTTTAGAACTTTCCTTTATAAGACGAACAAATGTTGTTCATTTATACATTTTTCTAACAATAACTTTACAAAAAAATGACATAGATGATGGTGACTATTACAAAATGGCGTATAGATTTATAACATATGTGATTAGATCAAACTATCAAAATCATCAAGATCTAACACAAATTAACAAATTAACACACAAAATTACTTAAGAAATATTTTATTTTCTGATTTGTTTCTAACAAAAATAGCAGAAACTTAAAAGAAACCAAAATAAATCTTGAAACTTAACTCAAAGTAAAACCCAAATATATGAACCGCATTATTATCAATTCCTAGTCTAAACATATCGAAACATTGCTTAACCTTGATATTTTAAAAGATTCATTCACCTAAGTTGATTATCTTCTCGAGGAGTTCACCGATTTGAACTCGCTCATATCGATCCAATTCCATCAGGAATTGAGAAAGCCGACTTTGATCTAGAGGAACAAATCCATCTTGTTGAGAATTTGTTATATGATAATTCATCTCCACGACCGCCAGAAGAACTTAATTGGGAAATTGCTGATACGATTCTTGAGTCTCTCTCTCCATCTCTTATCCTCGTTGAGGATAGTGACTCTCATATGGAGGAGATCGACTTATTTCTTGCTACAATATGACTCGTGCCCACCGAGCATATTGGAAGGACGATTGAAGACTCGGAAGGGGATATTCTTTTCTTAAAGAATTGCTTAGTATTGATTCCCCTCCCCTTCCCCGAAAGAGTCACTAACCCTTGATCATTTTAATGATCCTTCAACTCCTCTTCCATTCCGGAACACCGAAAGTTAAGGTTTTCTTTGTATTGAGCCCGGATACGGGTGATGTTACTAACAAAGTTGTGGGTGACATTTCTGAACATGATGTTCTTTAAAGCCTAATCTTTTTTTTTTTTTTTTTGTTTTATTTTTTTTATAATTTTTTTTTTTTTTTTTTTTATTTTTTTTTTTTTATTTTTTTTTTTTTTTTACCCACACCAACCCTCCCTAGTCCAGTTTTGACCTTTTGCTTCCGTTATCGTCCGAAAACGAGGAACATAGTGTCAATCCTGGTTTTCTCATTCACCTCTCTTATCTCATCTCGGGGAAAAATCATTCTAATTTTTCTAAGCGCCCGATGAGGATTTCCTGAGGGAACATTCCTCAATTGGATTTTCATTTCTCCATTTTTATCCCCTGACCGAAATCAAGTATGGGGGATCGAGTCATGCTCAAGAACTCTACAAAAACCAAGCGCTTCTCGAGAGCAACCCGTGTCTTTTCTTCTTTCTATTATCTTGATTAATAGTGAGAGTTGTGATTTTAATAGCCTAAGTAGTGGGGGCGTGCCTTCTTCTATGGTATAGTTATTTTCGTTTTTGTATTGGATTCCTTAAGTCTAAGAAGACACCGTGTTTGTTTTTAATCTCCATATCATCGGTCTTCGATCTTTTACTTATTATTGAATCTCAATCCCTGAGTCAATTATATATGAAATATATATATGATTAATATTATATATATTGTTTCCCCTTTCACACTTGGAATTTTTTGCATTTGCCTTTTTCATTCCTAAGTGTGGGGGTAAAACCTGATATTTTTGAACATTGAGGCCAATGTTCGATTCTAAGTGTGGGGGGGGGGGGATTTCTATCGAAATGTGATCATACCTGTGCCTTGATGTTCCTCGCAACCCTGTTTTTGGCCAAGAATTTAAATTTTTAAGTCTTAATATCTATTTATTGTTCAATTAAAAAAAATGAAAAAAAATAGTTGAAAACTAATGTGGGTTTTTCCGTGGTGAGAACGAAAAGTAAATTTGACACCGACCGGTTTTCTATCTAAGCTTTTCTCCATAACTTTAAATATGTTTGATTTTGCTAATCTTTTATACAAAGAGCTATAAAACGCAAGTCTAGCTTGAAAAAGTCAAGATTTTAAATATGCGAAGATCGATTTATTTGAGTTGAGATTGTTGTCAGTCTATGTGACTTGTTAAAGTGCCGATCTTAATTCGCTAGGCTAAAGTATTCATATTTTGATTAATTAAAAAATTTAAATTGTGAATAACAAGAGATTATTAGTGTATAGTATAAGTTTTGATGCTAAACATAGAATAGTTGGATTTCTTTAAGGCTCATAAGTGTTAATTGTGGCTTTTTGCTCCCATAAGCTTAATAAACGTTATATAATTGTTGAATAAATAAATTTTCTTTGGTTTTTGCGATTCTTAGTTTAGATCACTTCGTAGAGATCCGGTTCTGTGAAATAAGGTACACATCGAGGTTATGTCAGTGTTGTGGGAAATAGACTCCCTGGACCATGGTCGGCTCGAATACAGATGATGACATTTGGTAAGAAGACCACAGACTTGAAATATTGGCAATAATAATAATAATAATGAAATTAAACCGAAGCCGAATAAGACTTCCTGGATCTATAGTCGGAACTCGCATACCGATGTGACAAGTCATATAAAGGGTGGAGGTAATAAAATATTAATAATAACTAGTGGGCTAATAAAATTTTACTACCTCATGCCGGCTCACAACCGATGTGTTAGTCTTCTAAATAAGGCACATAGGTAAAAAATAATGCCGAGACTGATAAAAGTTATTGATGCATATTGCCGCTCACAACCGATGTTCAGCCTTCTAAAGGTCGAGGAAATTACCGGAGTCAAAATATGTTTACTGCATCTTGCCCGCTCACAACAGATGTTGCAGGCCTTTCTACAAAGATCGAGGTTTAATAATGTTTGCACATAATAATAATAATAAAGCCAAATTTTCAACTCCAGGTTTATCTAAATAAAGCCACCGTCTCTGGACACGTAGTTGATTGTTTCGGAATGAAACAAAAGGATACCCCTAAATCATGCGAAATTAGAACCTTATGTGGGACATTATTCTCCCATATCGGCATTTAGGAAAGGATTTCAAACTAATTGTGGTCTAAACCGGGTTTACTTTATATTAATAAGGGCATAATTTATTTGTCACCAATAATAATAATAATAAAATCTTGAGATACAAATAGGAAATAAGGGAGGAAAAGTAAGTATACAATTAGCTTTTATGAGTAGTGTTAGCATCATAACTTGTATTTTACAATGATCTTGTTTTTAAGCTTGGCTTGGAGAAGTGAAAGTCGGGGACGATGAATTTATCCATTTGGACATTTTTTGTGCTTTTTGTTCCGTGATCCTAAAAGTTATCAATGAATAATGAAAGCATTACATTAAATTATTAAAAAAACATTTAAAAAATAAGTAAAACGGGGGTGCTTGCGATTTAAATGATTTTTGAACCTTTTAATGGATCTTTTCTATTCTTGTTTGATTGTGGAGGGCCATAAGTTAAAAGTGGGATAAAATTATTTATTTTTAGGTTTGTTTTATTTACATTGCATGTGGGACCAGCAATGGTTTAGTGTGGGGGAATTTGGTATTTGCTAAAACACACATCTTTTGTACCCCGTAAAATACTATTAATCAGACTAAAAATGCTAAAATATGCTTAATTATATTGCAAATATGTTTGTTTGGTATTTTTATGTCTTGCAGGTAAAAATGATTGAAAATTAAGCAAAAACGGGTATTTACGGGTTCATCGCGATCAAGAGTGCCAGATTATTCAAAATCAAGACAAAGTCGTGAAGAGTCCCGAGCATGCCATTGGAAAGAGCACGAGAAAACGAGTCTAAGGGGGCCCTCGATTTATTTGTGCCCAGCCCGTAACCACTTAAACGGGTCGGACCAACCCCAATGATATAAGACGCATCTCAAGCCCAATAAAAAATGTATTAAATCTGTTATTTTGTAGTAAGTGACGTCAAGTCACGTGCAGGCTTAATTGAAATCCACACAAGGCATGTGCCAGCGCACAACACTCCCATTGCCAATTGATTTCATACACGAGCAAGGAATTTTTTTTATATCAATTCATTCCTTCATGTGATCTAAGGGACAAGAAAGATGCGTTAAATTTAAGCCCAAAATATGGCGACGTTCACGATCCTTATCGGCTGGATCATTATTGCTGCAACTCTTGATCCAAGGGACTATGAATGGTGCCAATTGATTGGCTATAAATTGTGGGCGGTTGATATGCAATTTTACAGTTTATCTACCTGAGCATGGTATACAAAAACATCACGCTCCCCCTCATTTTTCAAGACATTAGATTAGTTTTTAGCATAGATTAGCCATTTAAAGTTAGTTATGTTTGTAATAGATTATGCTTTGTTAAACAACTTATTTTTAAGTTATTGTCCTTAGCTTTGTATGAGGTTCGTATTAGCTTAATGAAGATGATTTGGATATTTCTTGATAGCTTATTAAATGTGGCTTTATTTCTCTTTCTTTTCTTTTCTAATGCTCATCGAAACATAAGCTATTCATTTACTTATAAACTAAGCTTAATACACAGTTATTAGAGTATAAAGAAATAAAACCAAATAAGCTTCTTATGAGCTTATTTGATCCCACCCTTACTAAAATAAGATTCCGTATCTAAGCATGAGTAATAATACAATTTAGCATATTTACAGTTAAAGTTCTTTAGTTTTTTTTCTTAAAAGCTCGCTCACTTAGAATGAATAAGCTGTTTTATAGCTTATTCAATTCAACTAAGAGCTTATATGGTTTAGATCTCGTTTAGCTTGTTACATCTCATTCAAATTCGTTAGTTAAGTGCTAGAGTTTCATGTTTACTCTTTGTTTCGTTGTAGCTTATTAGTTTTGCTTCTCATCTTAGCTTATTAGTTTTGCTTAAATTAAGTTTTGGTTTATTAAACAAAAACACAACGGTATTAGTTAAATAGGAAAAAAAATAGTTGCTAAAATTACGTTACTAGTTACGAGCTTTAGTGTAAAACCGTATACAGATGTACGCATTTGATGCAAGGCTTGAATATAGAAATATGTTATAATGCCTAAATAGTGCTAATAAATTGTTGTTGGGGTACCTCTTTAATCATAAGTTGACGAAGCAAATTGAAAAAAAAAAATAGTATTGAAATGAATTGTATTATAATTAACAGTTTATTTCGTTTCGACTTTGGTACCGGTCTACTCATGAGATGCGGAGCTTAAGGGTATATTTAGCTAGACCGAATTTAATTATTTGCTTTAGCTAAATAAACCGGGTGGTATTCGTTTCATTTGCGGCTCTTCAGTTCGGGTTCTATTTTCTAATCTCTTTTCAATACTTAGAATAGTTTTATTTTATCGTTCCATTATATATTTGCGTATTTTGAATTTTTGCCATGCTATTGTAGATTTATTTGTTCGTTAAAGGCTATGTTGAATTTCGTTATGAGTATGAGTAAAATTCTTTGGTGCTTGCTAAGTGATTAGTGATTTGGAATTTAGGTGCGGGTTTAAAAAGGTTTAAAAAATTAATAGTCATTAGAATTTTCCAATTTAAATACCGTCATTTATTTTTAATGCAATTTAAATACTTGTCATTTATTTTATTTTAAAAAGCATTTTACTTTACTTGTCATTTAATTTCTTAAAATTTGTTTTCGAAGGATTTTAATTAGTTAAACCTTAAACCCGCACTTAATGAACATTTCACGTCACTTAGCGAGCATTTTCGTCATTTATATCTTTTTAGATCAATTTTAGTATAATCTTGTAGTTTTTAATTTTAAAATTAATATTAGTTTTAATAGTTTAAGTCCAAAACTTTAGTTTCCCTTTTATATGCTTTCCATTTTAGTAGATTTAGAAAACCAAACCAAACCCAAAAACTTTTATGCTATTCAAGCTCGATTTACAACTTGAACGTAGATTTCCATTCACTTCTCGCCGAGGAAACGACCCGGGAGGTTTTTGATAATTGCTTTGGTTAAAAGTGATTTTCTAGAACCCGACAGAAAATACTATACTATACTATTATTGGCCTATCCTTATTAGTACGTATTTATATATTATATATTTTATACGTGTTAGTTCGGACGTGATCAATTTTTGGCGCCGCTGCCGGGGAGAGGTGTAGCGATTTTTACGGGATTGTTCGTGTTCGAGCCTTGAAGATCCTTTCTTCGGAAAGTTTATTTTCGTTCTTATAAAAATATAAAAATCCAAAAATATTTTTATTTCCATTTAAAAAAAAAATTAAATAAAAAAAAATCAAAAATATAAAAAATCTTCCTTTTTAATTAAGAAATAAAAGTCACCAATTGGTAAAAATACCAAATATCACAATACTCACAAGTTTATTGACATATTGGCGTTTGAGATAAAATGAATTTAATCCTCTTCAAATGTTACCCCTGTTAGTACAAGAAACACCTTTTTAATCAATTGTTATTGAATGTGAATTAAAATGCCGTTAGATGTCTAATTTGAAAACACTCTCTCCCCCTCACATCAAAAGACCGCATTTTCTATTTAAAGAGCTTGAAGTTCGTTGATTGAGTGTTCAATTTTGAAATACTTTCAAGTCTGGTTGATTTTTTTATAACAACACTT
This sequence comes from Tanacetum coccineum, assembly GCA_026074375.1. NCBI lineage: Eukaryota > Viridiplantae > Streptophyta > Magnoliopsida > Asterales > Asteraceae > Tanacetum > Tanacetum coccineum. Next base: position 35,519 of record BQNB010030858.1, read on the forward strand.
TTCCACGTGGTAACACAAATAATTTTCTGAAGAATCATAGACGAAAAATTATTTGGTTAAAGAGAGAAGACTTCTCTTCTATATCAAGAAATAATGCACCGAAACATACATTAGATCGAGGGTGCATGGATATAAAGTAATCCATGCACGGGAGAACTTAATCACCCGTTGTCAGGAAAAGCCATCTTTTTGGCGAACCATGCCTTTCCACAATTTTGAAAATCGGGTTGCAGTCTGAAATAACATGCAAAAGCCATAAAGGAATGTTTGAAAAAAAGTTTGAACTTCCGTTGCAGAGCTTCATTTTAAAGACCGCGTGTCCAATTATTAATGCAATTTCTAGGTCCGTAAATGTTAATTATAAAACGGAAGACATGTCTTGAAAAAACTTTTTTGGTATTTTCTAATTTGTTTGATTTTTTATTGTTTTTTGTTGGTTTTATATGTTTGTATTTTCTTTTTAGATTTTAGCTATAACATATTTACAGTAGTATATAGGAGGGCCAGATGCCTTTACTCCTCTTCTCCTTCCTGAAGACGTTTAAGAGTTTCCGGAGGACATAATCTTCGTACAAGATGCGGGAGGATAAATTCAAACGCTCTCTTGGTTATGCTTGGTGAATTTATCGCGAGTGATAATCGTCATCACGAGTACATTCAAACCACACCTTATCTCAATCTTGCATTTCTTATAAATTGGTGTTCGCATTTCAATGTGCTTGGACCGGGACTGTGCTGGGACATTATTGCTGAAGAGAGCAATGGCAATGCGATTGACACAATTTTACAGAGGGAATCTTTTTTGAGACTAAAGCGTAGTTGGTAAGATGTCTATTCTCATCCAAAAGTTTATCTGAGCACAACATCCAGACATGGCAATGAATTCAGCCTCTATTGTAGAGATCGCGGTGCTCTTATGTTTCTTTGATGACCAGCTGACTAATTTATCTCTAAGGAACTGAGCACTTCCTGGCATACTTCTTCGTGTGTCTTGACAACCTGCATGGTCCGCATCTGTTTTCCGAGTGAATAGTTTCGGATCAACTGCACCTTTGGAAAATTTGTTGTCCAGAAGAAATTGTGACAAGGTATCATACCATGCCCGAGGGGCTTGCTTTAAACCGTACAAAGATTTCTTCAGACGATAAACATGTGTCGGATGGTCAGAATCAACGAAACCCTCAGGTTGACTAACATAGACTTCTTCCTTCATTTTGCCATTTAGAAATGTTGTCTTTACATCCATTTGATAGATGGTCATGTTTTTACTGGCGGCATTGGGGATGAAGATACGAATAGCCTCGATACGTGCAACCGGTGCAAATGATTCCTCAAAATCAATGCCCTCCATCTTGTCGATATCCCTTGGCCACTAACCTAGCTTTGTTCTTCAGAACATCACCGTATCATCAAGTTTTTTAACTTTATAAATCCACTTGAGAGCAATAATCATGACACAATCTGGTTGAGGTCTAATTCCCATACTTGAAGTTGATCAAATTCGTGAATCTCATCTTGTATAGCTTGAAACCAGCAATCTTCAGTAATTGCAGATTTGAAGTTTTTTGGTTTGACTTTTGACAGTACATAGTTATAAAAGCACCATAAGGCATCGGTTTCCAGTTGTTTTCTGGTGAATACCGGCCGAGAGGGATTGCCAATAATATTATCTAGCGGGTGATCCTTGCTCTATTTCCCGAGATGATGAAGTGTTTGGAGAGCATAAGGAGATCTGTGACTAAGATCCTAGATGAAGATGAGTTGATGGCTTCAGGTGGGCAGAGGAAGCTAGGGTATCCAGGTTTGCACTAAATATGTTGTGGTGTTATGAAGGGTAGAGTTGTCAACGAGTGGTAGCAAAGGATTGTCTTCCATGAGAGTAGAATCAGCTGTAACGCCTTGATGTAAACTTGGAGAGTGTAATGCTAAAGATGATGGTGAATGACTTTGAGAAGGTGCATCTTGATCAATCGTAGTAGATGAAGGTGTACCAGCAGAATTGACTGGTACTAAAATTGCTGGAGCAGGAGAGACTGGTCTTTTAACACGAGAAGGTTCCAAGTATTCATCGAACATTGGTTGGAATAGGATCTCCAGTTCTTTATTTGTAGGGGGGGTACATTAAGGGTGCATGCAGTAACTGGATTTTGGTACGAGGACCTGAACTTATTTGTCCAGGCGCCTGAAAGAAGGAGAGGGTCCTGTAGGTGAGTTGCCTCTGTCAGCCATTTGTCAGTAGCTCATCAAATTAAACGTGAATAGTTTCCATAATTCGTCGGGTTCTCTTGTTGTAGATTTCGATAACCTTTCCTGCTTGGTGCATAACCTATAAAAATTCCAATATTAGCCGTTGGTTGCAATTTGCCAAGATCTTCGCTGTCATTTGTAGGGTAACAAAGAGCACCAAAGACATGGAAAAGGGTAAGATCAGGCTTCTTATCATGCACTAGTTCATATGGGGCTTTCTCGTGACGGGTGTGAATGAGGGATCGGTTTTGGGTGTAACAAGCAGTCGTCACAGCTTCTGCCCATAAAAACATCGGGGCCTTGGAAAATATCAACATGGTTCTAGCGGCCTCTACAAGGGTACAGTTTCATCTTTCGACAACGCCATTCTGCTGTGGTGTCCTCGGAACTGTCTTTTGGTGAAAAATGCCGACACGTTCATAATAATCAGTCAAATCTTTATTGACAAATTCTGTGCCATTATTGGTACGGAGTATTTTTTTTCTGATAGTTTTGGCTAGACCAACTCTTGTATTGCTCTAGAAATTTGATGACGACCGCTGGGGCTTCATCTTTCGATCTCAAAAACTTGACCCAAGTAAATCGAGAATAATCATCAACGATGACTAAGATGTATTTCTTCCCATTAATTGTTTGAACTCGCATCGGGCCACATAAATCCATATAAAGGGTATTAAGAACTTCCAAGTTGGTGTTTTCAGTTTTGGGTGTGTGGGTATGTTTTTTGCTCTTTCCTAGTTGACATGCAAAGCAGAGATGATCTTTCTCAAACTTCAATCTAAGTAAGCCTCTTACAAGATTTTCTTGCTTGCAAGGTCATTGATGGTGTCCGAACGTTATATGTTCAAGTGTTTTAACGTCGATTGCAATAAACCATGATTTGTTGTTGGAGGCTTTGTGACACGCTAACAGTTTGGGAAGACTAATCAATGTAACGAACCAACAAATTTCGACCGAAATAGTGATATAATAAATTTTGAACCACGAGCTCGCCTTTAATTAATTCAAACACTCATCCGTGTCCTTTCGAAAAATAACAACTATGTTTCCTGAATGCAACTTCTAGGTTAGAATCACAAAATTGTCTGACAGAAAACAGATTGTGTCCCAGTCCTTCCACATAGTATACCCTAGAGTATTCACTTCAGAATTTGTATCTCCATAAACCTATGATAGCCCAAAGTGGTCCTTCCCAAATCTAACTATCGCCGATGAACATTCATGAACATTCCTGCAGCCCCTTGACGCGTTCTGATAGTCTTGTTTTGAACAGCCTGAGTCCAAATACCAAAGGATGATCTGTACGACCTGCATTTGAAAATAGACGAAGATGGAGAGTTTGGAAAGTTGGATCCGCAATTTTAGTTGGGTTCCTATTTGTTAGCACACCTAATGGCGGATCTAGATACTCATTTTGATTTGTGCAATATACTGAATTTGGGTGTAGTGTGCCTAGTTAAAGTGGCGTGTCTCTCTAAGTGAATATTATGCCTGTTGGTCTCCATTGATTGACACAAACACTGGTAAGCTCACTTTGCCTGTCGGTTTCCATACTTACCTAACTTGCTTAGGGCGCGCGCATCATCTCAACTTGCTTAACTTTGCGCACAACATTATGAATATTATGAATAGAGGGGGTGCCTTAACCAATTGCAAATAATCAACCACACACATATCATAATTTGCAAAAATTAAACACTTGTTACATGTTTGGAAAACAGAATCAGAATATAAATTAATTACAGTACGCTTAGAGCTACTACTAGAATCAACACGATTAGTGGTTCTTAAGTTAGACTTATTTATCCTAGGGTGTTCTTCTACTTTCTTCTTGTTGACACCTTTAGCTGGCGAGATCTTATTTTTCTTAGTATTGCTCCTAGGTTGTGATCCGCTAGCATTGGTGCAAAGTTGACTCTGTAGATGCAGGCGACCAAGGGAACATTAGTATTCTAAGTTGTTCAGTTACCCTACATGTAGTCGCGCGCGCGTTACTATTTGACATGTCACATTATTATTCAAAAGTAACTTGCTTTTTGCTAATTAAAGGGGTAGGAGCATGCTTTTTATCTCGTTTGTTAAAGTCTTTCGGACAAGTGTCAATCGCATATTCTAAGAGTTCCTGAGAGTGTTTAGTGTGACGGTAAGCAAAGACTATTGACCTATCTAAGGGTTGTTCAACCTTAGCTTCCTCCACTATTTTGTGAAGGATTTCTACACTTTCCTTAAGATGCCTAAGATAATCTAGATGAACTTCCCTATTGTTCCTATTGCGAGGGGAATCGGTTCAACATCTATAGCATACTTTCCTGGTACAAGAACTGTTGGTTTTACATGATCCCTAGTGACACTTTTCATTGTAGTCTGCATTTGGGCTTTCAGATTCTCATTTTCAATTGTCAAGGCATTTGTCTGTCCTAGATGCTTAGCACGAGTGATCTTAATAGAATCATACAATTCTTTGTAATGCTGCTTAATTTTTGCATTTTCTGCCCTAAAAAACTCATTTTGTTCTTGAAGAACAGTGACTTTTTCAGTTAACTGAGTGATCTAAAAATCTAAGGCCTTGAAGTCAAGTGTACGGCCAGCTTCACTACGGGTCTCTTGCAAGTGAGAGATTTGCGTTTTCAATTTTTACATGTCGTTTGGTCCTTTCCTTGATAGAGGAAGCTTCTCATTTTTCGCGGATTATTACAAAGGAGTGCTGAATCATATCAGGAGTATCTCTAGCGTGGTGTTGATGGATTATTTCCAAAACTTTCTTTAAGGTTTTGGATATAAAACTTTTTTTTTTTGTATGTAGGTTTAGTGTGATTTACCTCAAAAGATTGGGAAAACCGTTTAAACTACTCATTATGATTATCATCTTGAATCTTATCAAGTAAATTAGAAAGGGCTCGGCTTATGTTTCCAGGACAACGTGCCTCTACATAGTGTGAGCATCATGCATTTTAGTAAATACTTGAAACCTTAAGTTCATAATTCGTAGACGCTATCTACTGAAGAAACACTTTCTTTGGACATGCGAATCCGGTAATTAATTTATCATGTGTAACTTAAGAAGTTTATTTCCACTCCATTCAATCTTATCATGTTTTTGTCAACATAACCATGTTGGTCAACCTCAAACTTCTAAATCTTAAAAACATCTTTCATTTCTTTAATGTTCTTTAGTTAGAGCCTTTTGAGTGCCTCAAAATGTTCTTTAAGTGTTTTTGAAGAATGGATTGACCTCCTTGAGATAACATAGTCCTTGGTTTGTTCAAAAACCCCTTTCCCTCTTTCAGTGAGCCCAGTGGTGTAAATTTCTCTTTTTTACAAGTTTTAGTCAATTCTGAAAAGAGTGTATGAGTTAAAAATAATATTTTCACTTGACTCTTTGTATGTGAGCACCCTAGGGACAAGCGTGTAGGTGTATTTGGCGGGTCAACTCGTCAACGCTTTGACTAGGTCTGAGGTTGTGGTCTGCCTTTTTGAAGAGATTTTGCTTTCATCTGGATGAGATCTTGAGACCAAAAATATTTCGCTCGGGGGCCCAATTACTTCTGTGGGTGTGAAGGTCAGCTATAATAATTCTCTTTTGACGTATTCAGTGGGGCAATCATATCCTTATTCCATCACAACGTCAAGGGTCTTTCATTTTGGTAATCATTTTACTTCTAGTGATGTTCTGCTTTATCTCTAGGGATTATCCTTTGTGTTGTGCACTAATAGACCGAACACATGATTGTTTTTGATAATATCATAACCATTATTTAGAGCAGGCTGTGAAATTGCTTTGCACTGGTGAGGCCATAAAGGGTTCTTGTAGCCAATAGCTACCTTTTTTGTTCATCATAATAAGGCTTTGGTTTACACAACATGTGAACTGTTTGAAGAGACTGGTCTTGTTTGTATAATTTATCCTTGACCTTTTCTTTTAGCTTTTCATGTCTAAAAAATTCTTCTAAGGTATTTGTTTTCTGCTATTTAAAATCCTTTTTCAATGTTCGTAACTTCTTCTACCATTTGGACTTGTTATGGTTTGATGGTAGATGGGCATGGTTGCGTTTTTACATGAATGAAGTTCTTTTTCGAGTTTCTTTTTAATTTTATGGTCAGTGATACTACCTATTCTTGTATTGTGTCAATCAATCTTTTCGTTCCTCACCTCCTTGTTCCCATGCCTCCCCCCCGCTACCTCCCCGCCTCTCTACACCACGGCCCGTCTTTTTACAGGTTCAACTTGTTCATGATATGTTGTCATGTTCAGTAGTTAATTGAATTGTCGACTATTGTGTTCCGTGTTGGGATGAGGAGACAGATTTGGGCAGGCGGTTCATGCTTCTCATATTTAATATCATCAATGTATGCATCAATTGGAATAGAAGATACATTACTTTTTACAACTGACACTGCGTTGTCCTTTACATACTCTTTTATATGTGAATCATTCTTTACTATCAACATAATGTTTGGTTGTACATTGTCATGCATCTCGTGGTCGGTGTTCATGTGTTCACAAACAGCATCCTATAGTGATCGATTGGTCGTGTACCTCAGATAGAATGCCCGAATCATAAGACGGACTGGCTTCATCATAAACAGGATCTGTGGATGATAGATTTTCCATGAACATAGTCTGTGCCGTGGGAGCCTCATCAACGTCAGAATCAAAAGCATCACAGTCATCAGCTTGAAACACATTGTCCACATTGAGTGCTAAATCCTGAACATATTGCTCATCTATATATTCATCAATAGCATTGTCTTGTCCACCTGCAATAAACAATAGCTGCTCCTTATCCAATGCCACCTTATTCTCCTGAGCTTGCATCGGCAACATCTTGTCTTTGAAGTATTCGGAGTTCTATAGACGCTTGGGTTGAGTGCAGTTACTTGCTATGTGGACTATACCGTTGCAGTTGTAGCACTTAATCTGCCTTGCTTGACCTGGATTAGCATTCCCAACTCTGTTATGTGCTTCCCTCGATAACCTAGCTGTACCTCCACCCCGTGCATTGTTCCCCTGGCCTCTTATTCTGTCAACCCTGAACATTCTGAACCACAACTCTCTCATCTTGAACGTAGCTTGGTTACCGATGTATTTGTTTAAAGTTCTGAGTTGATTATTTGTTTGAGTGTCAGGTCATGTTTTGTATGATTGGGTAAGAAGGGCAAGTGTGTTGGTTAAATTCTCAATTAAGTTGTCTGTTGGAGAGAGTCCCGAATCAAGTTGAGTGTTGTCAGCAAAGTGTGGTAGAACATATATGGATGGTGGAGTTGTAGATGATTGTGAGTAGTGTTGCTGGTGTGGACTGTGAGACATTGACATCAAAGCAAGTGATCCACAGTTGTGTGAGTGATCGATCCATAATCATTTCTGTTCTCATTGGCATGTGCTCGTGTTGCTTCAGATAAGCATAAACAGTCTGATCATAGTTGGGAGTCCCTTAACCCTTGTTCAGTTTCACTACAGTTTTCAAATCTACCCCATTCAGGCCCAACCATTGTTGTTTACAAAACTTGAAGTGCAATGCTTCTGGCATGGTCATCTTGCATGTTCTGCTTGTGAATCTGATGATAGTTTTGGGGACAAACCGGACATTTGAGTCATGAATGGGTTTCTCCCTTATTCTGACATGAAGTGTTCAAATGTCATCATAGAGTTGTGATACACGGTCTCTTTGTTATTTCAAACCTGCAGGAGCATCTTCACATTGTCCCATATGTCCTTTGCATCGGTGTAATGATTGATAAGGGAGTAGATATCTTAATGGCAGCCCTTGAAGTAGGATGTTCGTTGCCCAAATGTCAACATTGTACCTTTCCTTATCTTCAGGTGACAAGTCATAATAGACTCGTGGTTGTTCTGGTCCTAGATTTGGGGCACCTTCAGTCCCTTCAGTTAGTGTTTCCTGAAATGTCCCCATCTGAAATAGTCCTTCATTAATTGACTTCAGGAATGTGTAAACACCATTCTCTTTACCACCGACAATAAAATCGATTTCGTGGTTGCCAAGATGCAACGTCAGTCCTTTTCAAGCATGGTGGTCAGGGTATGGATACTGGCACATTGGATGTCTTCTGAAAGATTACGCCGTTTTATTGTTTGTGATATGATTAAGTTGATCGAACAATGATTAGTGATTGTATGTTAAAAGTGGTGATTGATTGTCTGATTTGGTGAATTGTTGTAAAGGTTTGTTAGGATTACACGTTGAAAGAATTTGTTCAAAATCAAAATGTCAATAATCGTGGAGGTAATCGCTGAATAGACGGGTAGATAATGTAGCAAGAAATTAAATTGACAGATGTTTGTTCACAAGTCGCTAGAAAAGAATCTTCAAAAACCTGTAACTCGTTAGTATCTAACTCGCTACCTGTAACTCGCTACTCGGCACCAAAAACGGACAAAACTCGCCTGACACCAGTACCTTTATGACACAGTGTTATGATTCCGACAACATCGTCCTGTACAGTGATCTTAACTAGCTAGGAATATCATACGAACAGGAGCCTAACTCGCTAGACATGAGAAAAATTTGGTTTTTCACCTAAAACACCCAACCTTTTGAATGTTTTTGCCTGGTTTCTTTTGCACCAGATTCGGTACTTGAAGGCTATAAACACTATTAAAAACTATGATTTTTACATTCACAAACGTTCGGAGATCAAAGAAAACTAAGAACAAGACTATAAACCTTTAAAAACCAAATTTTTGATCAAAATTAACCAAGAAAACGCACACACAATCTAGTTAATCATCCTATGTGCTCTGATACCAATTGTAGGATATTGGAAATCATTAACACTTCGACTGACTAGAGGATTAGCCATGTTCTAGAGAGATAAAGCGAGGGAGAGCTTTCTAGAGTGAGAAAGTAAACTTGTATAAATGAAATGACTAACTCACCTCTTCCATGGCATGGAAGAGGCTTTTATACTTACAATAAAACCGGCCTAGGGCCCATGGTTTATGAGGGCTAAACATGTTGGGTTTCTGACTAACCCGGCCCAAATTACACGAACAAATATACATTAACTACTTTAACTTACGAGCAACAATAACGGTAAAATACACAGGGTGTGGACTGAGTCTTTTCTAATTCAAACCTATCGTTATATTTCGATAAATAATCGCTTTAAAAATTAAAACTACCCATGTCTATATAAAATAAACATAAAACTTTTCAAAAGAGTTATAAGATCTAAACATGAACTTCCTCCAGCAATGCAGATGATTGCTAGAGATGCGTAACTCAAAAGGATAATAAATGTGTGAGCCAATTTACATCATGTGTTTGTATGGGCACAGACACTATTATCCAATAATATGAATATCAGAGATCAAGGGCACTATTTTCAAAACAATAATGTCAAGTTCGCTTGTTTGATAGCCCCTCTGGCTAAGTTCTAGAGTATTCTCATATGGGCCCGTGGGTCACGGTTTTCGTCCTCACTGATGGTTAATGAAACAATTAGTACAAAACAAAGGGAACAAAGAAAAGATACCATACGAGAAAGCTACTTTACAAGAAAATAAAATCTTACTTGATAGGAATCTAGTAAGTAAACCTAAGCTAGATAGAAATGGAAACCTAGACTATTCCTCGGCAGTGGCGCAAAAATGCTATGAATTGTGGCGAGTTGCAACACACTAAAAAGTATTTACACCTCTTCCTAAGCGGTAACTAATCCTTGTTTTTGTAGTATAGGCAAGACTCGGGGGGTTGCTCGTTTTGTAGAGGAATACTGAGGTAGGTTCTAATTGTACGTCACTAAGGTCTAAGGGTTAGAGGGAAAGATTATTTGTGTTTATTCGGTTTTTTTAGAAAGCATGTTAAATCAATATTTTGAGAAAGGAAGGGGTTTTAACGCTAAACTAGGTCTACTTTCTAATTATGCAAGAAGTGTAAAAAAGTGATGGGAACTTGTATAGGTAAACAAACAGCTCATTTAGCTCATACAAATTACATCCCTAGTTTGCTCTACCTATCCTATGCATTGTCACTCATGAGATTGCTAGTGTAGATGTGAAGTATGCCCGACATTTTTGATTGCCGGTTGGTCAGACCTGGTTCTACGTAGATCACCTAAGTAGATACGCCTTTATGATAGATATGTCTAACTACCAGTCGTTAGTAGTTAAACCAGTGAATAAATACCCACTTCAATTAAACTACCTAAGACTTAGGGTTCGTTAATTAGTCACATATTAGTAGACATCTAACTACGCTATGGATTGTAACTAGTTTTTTACTACCTAACATGTACACGACTAGTAAGAAACAATAAATCAAGTAAATTAACTATGTTTCATGCAATCCTAAGCAAACGTAAATTGATTTAGCTTAACATGTTAACAATGAGAAAAGACAAATAATTAATCAAACACTCGAAAGACATCATATTGAACGATTAAATATTAAATACTAAACTTAATGATACATGTCAGCTTATGAAGTACCAAGGGCATAAAAAGCCATAATATTCGTCTATGTATCAGCTTCAAAAGACTCTCCAAGTTTCCACCCGAATTTAAGAAAATAATGCTAGAATATATATATATATAGGAAATTGACTCTAACGGTGTCAAGTTATGGCCTTGACGTTGTCACCTCGCCGTCTTTGATTTTAGGGTTTCTTCCACCACCTCATTTTGACGGCATCACAAAGTCTTTGACGCCGTCCCTTGTCCATCTTGTCATCGTCAGGAAGGCTGTAGGGATTTACTGAGTCGCCAAAATTGATTTCATTTTGGCACTTTCTGGGCACTTTTGGTGAAGGCGTCAAAAAGGTGGTCATGCAGCTAGAACTTGTTTTTTGTCTTCGTTTCTTCTCTAAATCGAGCCCAAGGCACGTGTATTCCATCCAAATGCTTCACAAGTACCTAAAATACTATAAAATGGTTTTGTGCTATGAACGAACATATTTGCATGGTTTTAAGGGTTAAATGACCCTGAAAAAGTGCATGAAATTACACCTCATCACAATTTCAAATCCATGTGACGATGACCAATGGCTAATACGGTATAAGCGAATGCATTAAGTGATAAGGAAAGATGTCGAACGAGCGCTTTGTGTTCTTAAGAAAAAATGAAATATATTAGCCAATCCCGCACGACCGATGCATTTGGACAAAATAATGAATATGATGTATATATCCATCATATATTCATATTACAAAATATGATTCGAAAAATCAAAGGAAATGTGATATCTCCCTATTGGTATCTGGAGGAAGCATATCAACCAGACGACCTTCTACGATCCCCTGAACAAACGCTACAAGTTATCACACAAATCAAATCGGCAAAAACGCATCAAAACCTTCAAGCCGATTTGGTCGAACACCTTTCTCGTTAAGTTAACTTTAATTTTAATTTAAGTTTTAAGGTGAGGAGGTGGTGACCGATAAAGTTGAAAGGTAAAGAGAGTAATGATTTGACGCTGATGTGGAGATGAAGGGAATGTTGACCTTTGTGTTACTAATAAGTTGTTTGATAGCAGTTATCCCTTTAGCAAGACTAAGAAGAGCTATAAGTATTCGTTGGAATGCGTAAGGTGGTATCATGTAGCACAAAGATGGTGTCACATTAACATTTTTTCTATTACACAAGAATCTAGCTACACCACACATAACACCCTCAAACACCATAAAACCCACTATAAAACACAATAGAAAAAAAATGCCAAATCGCATAAGTGATATTAGACGGTATGTCATACTTTGTGTTTGTACGTCATGGTCTCGGGTTGGTGTGATAGGCGCCACCGTACCCTTCCCCTCTAATGTAATTGCCCTAAGAAGTTGCAATACGACATGGTGATGAAATAGTTGGAAAAATTTGGTTGGCAAATGATTTTTGTACCACTTGGGACATAGGTTATTTATATGTTGTGTCATATAAATAAGTTATTGTTGGTAAGTTTGCTTCTCCCTTGAGAAAAGCTTTGCTAATGAACTTTTATGTGTCCAAAATAGAGTTGATGTGAATGAGATATCGCGTCTCAAAGTGTGGCATTCCTCGGGACCTATGCTTAAGAGGAATTTATGTGTGTGTGCTGTGTGTGTTGTGCCCAATTTTTTGTGTGTGGCAATGAGTAAAACTTGTCGTTGACTCTATAGTGTATAAATAGAGGCCCTAATTCGTTAGCTTTGACACACATCAAATCAATAAGTATTTATTGATATCCAACTTTTGGAGACACATTGAAAAAGGTTGATACTTTTCAGGCAGTTTGTTGAAGTCTGGCAGTACAACTTACTGTTTCGGCTGTTGTACCTTGGGAAACAGACGACGAATCTGTTTTAAGGGAAGCGTGTCAAACACGTGCATCAGCTCTTTAGTGCTAAGCGTGTCAAACACATGCTTTGAAGGGTTTTCCTTCATGGTGATCAAGTAAGTACTTTTACTATTTTATTGTTTTCCTTATTTATCGTTCATAGTGTCTGTCTTCTGCTACTACCCCATTTTGTTTGTTTTATTTTCTGTTATTTATTTTCTGTTAATTATTTATTTAATTTTTATTCTCGTTTTATTTAATAAAAGTGTACCATGTTCCCTTATCAATCCTTTAAAACAGATTCTGCTGTTAACAGACCTAAAAAACATTTTGTTTAAATGGATTAATTATATATTAAACAGATTTTATACTAATAAACTATTTTCTATCGTGAAACCAGGTTGAGTTTTCTTTGGAAATCATTTTTTAATCTAAATAGGAATTTTATATTTACTTATTTATAATTACAGAATCTATAATGTTTTTAAAAGCAATTGTTCAGATCACGTTTAGTTTGAAACCAAGATTGAAGTTTCTATTAAACTGATCTAGTTGATGCATTGAAACCCAGATTGAGTTTCTTTGATAGCAAATCTGTTACAGGTTATAGAATCAGGAATTTGAATTTCTTGGATACGTTTTATATACAGTTACTATTTAATTGTGAGTGTGTGATCTTTGAGGTTGTTCCGCGTCATGTCACGGTTTAATTTTATTAAACAATTGAGTTTCTATTAAACTGATTTATTTGATTCGCTTGAAACCAATTTGAGTTCTTGGAATTCGTAGATTTGGTAAAGCTTTAAATAAACAAGTCGAGTTTATTAAGATACCAAATCTATTTTAAAGTTATTAACTGTTTTTGTATTGACAAGTTTACTAATGGTAAACACGAGTGTAACCTTAGTGAATCTTGGAAAATGTACATTCGCCCGATGCGCCAGTTTACTGACATGTTGTAAATAATGACGAATTAGATTCATTGGAAACAAAGTTATGGAGTTTCTTTGAAAATGTCTCATAAAATGCAGTTGTTACGATTGGCTTAAAAATCCGTACCTTGTCGCTTTGTAATTTCTAGCTTCTTGCTAGTTGTTTAATAATATATTGTTGTTCAAAAAAAAAGTCATTTTTTTTATCAATTTTAATATTTAATATGTTTGTTTGTGTTATATAATACTTGATGATATTTATAGCAATGAAAAATAAATTTAAATACCAATTCATTGATATATTTTACGTTAAGTATTATATAATATGATTTTTTTTAAATTAAAGTTGAAAGAAAAAACTTAAAAAAATTAAAAGAGGACTATAATTCTCTCACAAAGGGAGTAAAAGTTATACAAATGTACCATTCATCAGAATTAAAACGTGTATCAGTTTTATGATAGGTGAGAATAGAAATGACCACTAGTATCGAAAAAATGGTTAATTACACGAGTTAGTACATTTTTTGTGCTTGTGGTTTGGTGCGTTTTCACTTTTGGTTCAAAATTCAAAAAAGATTTGGTTTTGATCCATAAACATAGTTTCGTTTCACTTTTAGTCCAATTCCATAAATTTGGACTAAAAGTGGAACGAAACTATGTCTTTTGGACCAAAAGTGTAACGAAACTATGTCTTTTGGACTAAAAGTGGAACGAAACTATGTCTTTTGGACCAAAACCAAACTTTTTTGAATTTTGGACCAAAAGTAAAAAAAATTAGTTTCAAACTAATCATGGGACCTCATATTAACATTTGGAATGTCACGAGTGACATCAAAGGATCTGCTCCCGAACTTGTTAAAAGGGAGACCGATACTCGAGTTACGTGTACGGTAGATGCTTTGAAGCATTCAGAAACCTTATGTGCCATAACTATGCGTTATATGGTCTGAATGACATGAAAACTAAGGCCATGAGGGAATCCAACCTTGGATAATGGTGGATTAGCACTTTGGTATCATGTCATGTATATGGTGATAAGAGTTTGATTAACTCTTTCAATGCAGTTGAGAATGGAGAGAACGAATTTTGGGCCTCTCCAACTGCTAATATCAGGGGAAAAGGAGATGTGATTCACATCTGGAAAAGAGTCTAAGTTAACCAACGCGTTGTACGCGCCGGATATTCGTAGGAATCTTATGTCCGGATGGTTACTTAATGAAATTTGGCTTTCATTTTGTGTTTGAATCAAATAAAAATTGAGTTAACAAATAACATAATTGAGTCTGTACGGGTTACGCCTTTAAAAATGTTTAAGCTGAATGTATTTTTTAATGGTCATTTCAGTAAAATGAGTATGAATTCAGCTTATTTGATTGTTTAAATGTATGGCATGGTTGACTCGGACATGTTTTAATTTTTAACTCAATATGTTGTCTAATTAAACCAAATTGGATACTCTTTTTTGTATTGACACGGATTACAGAATTAAAACTTGTGTTGAAGCCAAATTGACAAGATTGTCTTTTCTCTCGGTTAAACGGAAATAACCGAACCCCTTGATATGATTCACATGGTTTTATGTGATTTGGAATTGATACCTACTAAGGTAGCGAATAGCGAGTACTTCATCATATGTGTTGATGGTGGTACAAAATATTGCTATTTATACTTACTTGAGAGTAAGAATATAGACAAGATTGTTCTATATAAATAAGTTGAGCATCAACTTATTATCGAAAATAAGATGGTTCGAAGTCATATCGGAGGTGAATATGTGTTTCTATTTCTAAATTTATGTGCTAAACTTAGAATAAGACACAAATTTATTACTCTTGATACTCCAACAAGAGAATTGTTGAAAGAAAAGAACCGTGCCTTAGAAAATATGGTTAATGCCATGTTCTTAAGTCCTGGTTTATGCCATGGCATGTGGGGGAAAGCGATTGTATCGGCTACTTATCTTTTAGATAAGATCCCTTGTAAAGAAAATAAGATAGTTCTTATGAACTATGGATGAGAAGAAGACTATCTTATAAGTATTTACAAATGTGGGGGGATATCTAGCTAAGATATCCGTATTGAACCCCAAGGTTCAAAAGATTTGACCTGAAACTGTGAATTGCATATTCTTAGTATATGCTCATAACAGTAGTGCTTATGGTTTCTTTGTGTATGTTGATCTACATAAGGATACGATAATGGAATAAAGAAGTGCTTCCTTCTTTGAAAGTATATTTCCATGTTAACGAAGGAAATTGGAAGATCATCTAGAATAGATGACGAAGTTGTCCAAGATAAGAGACAACGGGATGATAATGATCTCCAAGATGAGAGACAAGATCAACCCAAGGAAGAAGAGGTTGAACCTAGAAGATGCAAAAGGGCAAGAACCGAGAAATTGTTTGGACCCGATTTTGTTTCTTTTATGGTTGAAAATGAACCTACTTCTTATCGAGAAGTGGTAACTTCCTCGGAATGGCTCAAGGGAAGAAGCCATTATAAGTGAAATAGATTCTATTTTACAAAAACATGCTTGGGAGCTCGTGGGTTTACTTTCGGGTTGTAAACCACTAGGCTTTAAATGGATCTTCAAGAAGAAGAGAAAAGCTGATGGCACCGTTGACAAGTATAAAGCAAGACTAGTAATAAAAGGATTTAGACAACGCGGAGGTCTAGATTACTTTGATACTTATTCGCTTTTTACGCGAATAACCTCGATTAGAATGATACTTGCTATTGCCACATTAAGAAATTAAGAAGTTCACCAAATAGATGTGAAAAAGGCATTTCTAAATGAAGATTTAGAAGAAGAAATATATATATGAACCAGCCTGAGGGTTTCATGGCTCCTGGATTAGAGAGCAAAATTTATAGGCTTGTTAAGTCATTATATGACTTAAGGAAAGCTCTTAAACAAGGACATCAAATTTTACCATATCATGTAAGAATGTGGATTCGAAATTAATAGATGTATGTGTGTACTCGCGTATTTATACATAGATGGTATAATTATCACTAGAAGTGATAAGAAGATAAACAAATCCACTAATGACATGATGGAGTCAAGATTGACATGAAATTCATTAGTTGTTGAATATGGTTCTTGGAACTAACGTCACGTGAACCAATATGGATTTGTTTTGAAGTAAAAAACATTATAAGGGCAATATTCATGAGAGGTTCAATATGGGGGATACCAGCATAGCTAGAATTCAATGACATCTTTTAATCTAAAGGTGTTTCCCATTTTGAATATTCAAAGAATATTGGGCATCTTATGTGTTTAATGATGGGCGTCTGACCTGATTTACAACTTATAGTCAGGTGGGGATCATTTGAGTAATTATTATATGAGTACTATGATTGAATTATGGAAGATATCCAACTGCTATCAAATGATAGAGTAATGTAAATACGGATTCTTATATGTATAAGAATCTAGATCCACTAGAGCGGATGTATTTACGCTAAGTGGAAAGCTATGTTGTAACACCCCCAAAATGGGTCGCAGCGGAATATGGGTTTGGGAGCGTTACTTCATAGATCAACATCACAAGATATATAAGAACGACTTTTAAAAGTGTCGTTTAAAACCGATACATTGGATTTAGCAAAATGTTTGTTACAATAGCCCGAAGCTTTACTTGTTTATTGTTAAATTATACAAAGATTTCAGTTCATAGTAAATGTTCCTCCAAAATGTAATGCAACCAAATCTTTAACGCAAATGACTTCTAAAATAACGACCACCAATGTATCCCTTGTCTTGTACCTCATTGATCTCCTGAGAAAACATGCTTTAAAACGTCAACAATAATGTTGGTGAATTCATAGGTTTGTAAATTGTATGAGTGTAGGACCGCAATTGTTTAGAGTGTGTATTGCATGGTATACAATATCCAAAACAGTAAGTATTGCATGGTATACAATATCCAAAACAGTAAGTATTGCATGGTATACAATATCCAAAACAGTAAGTATTGCATGGTATACAATATCCAAAACAATAAGTATTTCAAAGTTTCTTGCGTCCAATTGTAAAACAAAGCATGTTCTCACCCCCAAAATTTATAAATCATTGTAAAACGTAAAACGTGGGGTTATGAACTCACTTTGAGTTAATCAATATCAAGTATATCACATATAATGCGTCACGGTAATGATCGAGTGCAACCTAATCCAATATAGGTCGTATAAGCACTAAGCACTTTGATTAACTAATACCATATACAATTCTATATAGCTACATCACCATCTAATCGTTTTAGTGAAATCGCATTTATAAAGTAAAAATATTTGTAAATGCCTTGTTAGTAAAAATGACGTAACTTTCGCGTTTTAAGCCCGATTTTTACGTTTCTTATGCACGCGCTTTCGTATTAAGACGAGCTATCAAAATATGACATTTTCATATTTTTGACCTACTGGTGAACAATACTTTTTACTGTTCACACCAGTTTATAAAATTATTTTTATAGTTTTAGTTATCGTAAAACTCGTAAATGTCGTATTTTATTCGTTATAGCTCCGTTTTTAGCGATTCTTTCTAGAACGTCTTCATTTTTAAAAGTTCTATCATGTTAATAATGTTTTCAAAATGTATAAACCTGAGATGAACAGTAACTTTTATAAAATTAGTTTTATAAAAGTATTTATTAACGTAAACTACGTATCTTTTTCGTTATTAATCCATTTTTCAAGTTTCTTACCTTTTTGGAATCGTCATAAGACGTACTATTTAATAAGAATATAAAATAAATAATTTTATTTTTGAACCAAAACAGAAGGTTTTGATGTTTGTGTTAAAAACATGTTTTAAACTTGATTTGTAACTTTTAAGTTTAACCATCTTGTCACAAGTCCATTACAATGCTTTATATCATATGTATTACATATTATAGTGTCCATTAGTCCATACTTTGTCTCAAGAAATATCCAAGGATCACAAGATCCAAATGTGTACATACTTATTTATCCATGAACTTTCATAAGCAACTTTTTATACTTTTACCTATATATGCTTTACATAACTTAACCATCACTCGTATAGTGTATATACTTGCTTATTATCATGATCCATGACATCCATTATAATAACCCGTAATTTTCATAAATGTAAATATCCATCTATTAAGTTAGATGATGTACAAACTATCAATTATATATGAACTCACCTTTTTCAGAGAAATTTTTTGCTTTATTACATTACATTACTTTGCCAATATCTCAATGTGCAACATTTCTTGCATAACTAAAGTTAACGGGCTCAGTCAACCTCTCTATGGCAATCCTATCTTCATATATGTCAAGCAATCATCATAATATATCAAGTCAATATCATAATATCATTTTTACAAAGTACATTATTCCTATAATGTACCATTTACAACGTTATAAACAGGCTTTAAACCGTTATCGGATATCTCTAAACCCTAATTCCATGAAGGATTAACATCTAAAGTGAACGCATAAGATACTAAAGCATATGTACAAGCAATATAACATCTCATTTGAAATATAAAATCTCTTCAA